>PVIC010011243.1:0-41752 GCA_004025085.1 Thryonomys swinderianus
AAAAAGTGATTGATCTATAATTTTCTTTTTCATGTAATGTCAAAGTTATAGTGTCATGGTAATGGTATGTTCGTACAGTAAATTGGGAAATATTTCCTCTTTTTATATTCCTTGGAACATTTGGGTTAACACTAGTGGTTTTTGTTTCCTTAAATATTTGAAATAACTTAATTTGGAAGGCACTGGAGCCTGATATCATTTGAGAAGAGGATTTTAAATTACACATTTCAGGTTTTTTAGTATATACAGGGCCATTTGACTTTTTCTGTTTGTTCTAGCATCAGTTTTGATGTTGTAGGTTTTTAGTTTTTTTAATCTCATAAAATGCCTCAATTATTGGTGTTAAGTTGGTTATAATATTTATTGTCTCTTACTAGTGATACCCACTTTTCCATTGCTGATACTGTACTTTATATTCTCTTCCTCTCCTTTCATTTATTAGCCTTACTGGGGACATATTAATCTAATCCCTCCAAAATTAGCACTTAGCTTTCTCAGCTTTTCCTGTTATCTGTTCATTTTTTTGGTTCTTATATTTTTCTTTTTTCAGTTTAATTTGCTGTTCTTTCCAAACTACTTAAAAGTAAATAGATATTTGGATTATTTCCTTTTCACCTTTTCTTTTTTAAAATATTAATTTAATTTAAGAATATTACCAAAACTGTGGTTAAAAAAACCACATAACATAATACTTCCCCAGCCCCTGGAACCACTGTCTTCCTTTCTGTTTCTAAATTTGCCATCTTCAGTTTCTCATGTAAGTGGAATCCTAACATTTTCATCTATTTGTTCTGTCACCATGTCTCTTAGGTGCTTTTAGATTAACAGTTTTCTGAAGACTTTCCTTGTTTTTGATGATCTTGACAGTTTTGAAGAGTACCAGTCAGCTGTTTTATAAAGAATGATTTGTGGCATTTTTTTTTTTTTTTTGGTCATAGATAGACAGTCATAATGGATTTTTGGGTAGAAGAGCCAAGAAGAGAAAAGTGTCATTCTTATCCTGTCAAGTTAGGAGTACCTGACTTGAACTGTTGCTCATAATCTTTCACCTCGGAAATATTTGCTATCTCCCTGATAACACAAATTATTTGGTATTCAGCACCATGATATTTGTCTGTTACTCCATGTGTTTTATATTCATATGGACTCATGAATATTCATTTTGGACTTTGGGTAATAATCCGGTTACAAGTTGAGTGTCCCTGATCAAAAATCTGCAATGCTTGAAAATTAGAAACTTTTTAAGTATCAACATGACAGTGGAAAGTTCCATGTTTGACTTCAGGTGACAGATTGTAGTTGAAATCCAGACTCACCAAAAAATTGCTTAAAATTACCTTCAGGCTTTGTGTATAAGGTAAATACATTATTTTAAATTTATATTTCACTTCCACCCCCAAAGTATCTCATTGTGTATATTCAAGTATTCAGAGATTTTAAAAAATTAAACCAGAAACATTTGTGATTTTAAGCACTTTGGATAGGGAATACTCCACTGGTACTATTTGTTTTGTTGTTTAAATTGCTCCTACTTTGGTCCTGTCCTAAAATATTCAAATATCTAGCTCACTGGTTCCTCTTCCCTCAAGGAATTTGGGCTCTCAAATCCTCAGTGTTTTTCTTTTTTATTCTGTGAATTTTTCATTTTATTATTATTTAAATTTTAAAAATATAAATACATATTAAAGAAAATGTAAAAGCTGTCCTATGAAAATATAATTTTTCATAACAAAATAGAGATTGACATTGGTAAATGCATTGTGTATCATGATTCTCACTGTTGTATTAGCTCAAGGCCACATTTCTTGCTTCCCCAGGACTATGAACACTGTGAACTTAATCCCACTGCTTCCTATTTAGGACTTTCTGTTTGTTGTTGTTGGTGGTGGAATGGTTTGCTTTTTAAATACCAAAAGTATCTTGGGTCCAGAAGCCACACAGAATGCTGAGTGCTTCTCAGTGTATTTTCCTGCTGCGCACAATCTCAGCCCCCCGTACAGGTCCTAGCTGCCTCTGGAGCTCTCTGATTCCACAGAACTTGCTTTTCCCAGACATCATCAAGAGTTGTTCTTCTTGGGAGGATTAGTTTGACATGAACTAGTGTCTCTAGCTGGACAGAGTATTTTTCAGGCATAATTTTTTTCCCAACTGTATTAAGTGGCTCCTAATATTTCAGGACCTTGTGCTTTGCATCCATATATAACCTAAACAAGACAGATTTTTTAATGTCATACAGGAAAAAGAGCCATTCCTCGAATTTACTTCACCTGTACGTGTAGTAACTGGGGCTGTGACACAGGACTAACACCTGCCTTGTCTTTAAGGTAGGAGAAAATAATAAATTTGGGAGAAGATACCACCATCGAAAAGCTTTGTGAAGAATGGTCCTGAATGGTGTAGCGTAGTGGGAGAAAGCTTGCTTAGCAGACAGAGGGCCTTGGCTTCGGTCCTCAAGGGAGCAAAACTTTTTTTTTTAAACTGATACACAATATCTGCACATACTTGTGGGGTATAGTGTGTTTTCTCAGTATATCATGGTAATTGGCATATCCATCGCTTCAGACATTTGTCATATTTTTGTTGTGAGCACATTTGACATTTTCCTGTTTATTTTGAAGTATTGCTGCATTATTGTTAATTATAGTCATGCTACTGGGGAAGAGAACATACTCTGCCTGTGTGATCGTAACTTTCTACTGAGTGACCAGGCTCTCCCCTCACCACCCCCTCTCTCTCTGGTAGCCGCGGCTCTCTTCTCTTTCTATCAAAAAACTGTTTTAGATTATACATATCAATAAGGTCACACAATAGTCTATACTTATTTCAGTAAATACAAGGTCTTCCAGACTCACATCATGTCACAAGTGACAAGATTTCACCCTTTGCAAGGCCGAGTAATATTCCATCGTGCATACAAGCCAGGATTTCTTTATCCATTCATTCAGTTTTGGACGCTTGGCTTGATTCTTAGTGTGGCCGTTGTGAGTAGTGGCACAACACAAGGTGACAGGTGGCGGGAAGGGTGTGATGGAATGGGAGTGCTAATGGTGGGCGTCTACTGGTGCAACACCACTGTTGCAGAAAACAGGTTCTCAAAAGAATTAAAAAGCAGACTACCACGTGATCATACAGTGAACATGTGATCTTACTGTATGTTCATAGGAAATGAAACCTGCTTGTAGAAGCCACAGAAGCATTTGATGAAAGGAACAGATAGGGACAGCAATATAACATTCACTTTTCAGTCCTGGGGATCTTAGGATAGTAAAATCACCGGTGCGGAGTGTTTGTTACGTGTGAAGTACAGGAAGCCTCCTTGTGCGGCTGCTCGTGGACCCGCACGGGACCCTGCTTCCGAGGCTCTGCTTCCCGCGCCGTGTGCGAGGCCCGTACGCGAGGAGTCCCGTGTGCTCCTGCTCAGCACTGTCTCTCCCTTCCTGCACTCGGGCTCCATGTTTTCCCATCTCCTCCGCTCAGTGTCTTGGTTTGGAGTCATTTGAAGTTCTGAAAAGTTGCTGTCTTCTTATCTAGGGATGAAAAGAATCAAATCACCGGAAAATCCCCAAGGTTGACAGTCATCCGGGAATTGACGGCTTTTAAATATGACCGTCCAGCTTGCTACTAATCCACCTCATTTGTGCTGCGTCCAGTTCCCATAATGCAGCACAGGAACGTTACAACCCTATCGTGTGTCTCGCTAAAAATCTGCATCTCCATTACCTACATATGTATAATCCCATCAGAGAAAGCGAAGAGGAAAACATCACAAATTCATGCTTACTGAGCTCACTCTAAAATCTCATATTCTTATTTTTCTTAAAATTGACCACAAACCAACTCTTTAATAAATGCATCTGAAAACTGAGAGCTAACTACATGCAGTGATTTAACTTAACTGAATTAAGATGAAACAGATTAAAAATTCAGGTCCTCTGTCAAATTAGTCATATTTCATGTGCTATTGCCTTTCATACTGGATAGTAGAAATAAATATATTTCTGTCATTCCAGAAAGTTCTAGCGAACAAAGAAGTTTTAAAATCTTGTTCTAGCGTCTGACTTGAGCTCAGCAGTTTGAGAATTGTAGAGTCCCTTTCAGAGCAGCGCCGTTTTTCTCTTGCCCATGTCGGTGTAAATATATGTACGGAGTGTGGGCCATTTTTTAGCTCGCAATGAAGTTGCATTAAGATGAAACAAAGACACACTTGATATGCAAGTCTTGCGCTGGCGGAACAGCACTGTCTGTCTGCTGATGTTCGTAGGAGGGTTATTGGTGCTGAGGGAAATGGAAAGAGTGTGTGTGTAGTGTTAGGCCAGCACTTCTGGGTCGGAGCGCTGCTGGAGTTCGCAAGATGTTCTCGAGAACTGGCCGTCTCCTAAGTCGTCTTATTCAGAGCAATTGCCGCGGGGAAGACAGTGTAAATAGGTGTCTGGGGCCCTCCATTTCTTTCTTTTATAACATCTTTAGCAGAAAATCTTTGCCAGTTTTAAAAAACAAAGGAAAACTTCACAGCCTTGGTGTTGATAGCCTCAGCTACCGACTCCCAGCCTGCATGGTTAGCTTCCCTCCTGTTCACCCTGGCCTGACGCCCGCACCCCCTCCAGGATCCTCACTTACCAGTGCGGTTTGTTGGTAAATAACGGAGCGGGGACAGAAGGAAATACCTCAGGACCCAGTGAGCCAGTGTGTGCCATGGGGTGATCAAAGAAATCTATGATTAATACATTTATTTCTTTTCAAGAAAGCTGTTCAAAATGACCATTGGTGTGATACAGGGGAGCAAGCCTAGCTCCTGACCTGATAGATACCTGACACGCAAGTTTGTGTTTTCTAAAATCAAAGAATGAATTTTAGGAATGACAGAGGTTACGAGTAGGAAAACCTTTATTGAGAAAGAAAGCTTCTGCCGAAGAGACAGGAGGGAACTTGAAAATGAATGACCCACTCACCTTGCTGGTTTTTCTTTTTCTTGAATTCCCATTTATCTGAGCTGGACTTCTTGACTTACTCTTTTATCTGTTTTATCTTTTTTTTTTTTTTTGTATTTTCAATGGTGTTTCTCCTTGCTTTGCTTTCTGGGAGATTTCTATGACTTTCCTTTTTTTTTTTTGAGACAGGGTCTCACTTTGTAGTTCAGGCTGGCCCTGAGCTCACTATATAGATCAGGCAAGCTTCGATCTCAGCAATCCTCCTGTCTCAGCCTCCCGAGTGCTGGGATGACAGGCGTGAGCCACCACGCCGGGCACTGTGGTGTGTGGTATTGATGGCTGGTGGGCGTGAGTCACCATGCCCAGCATTATATGTGTTTACCGGGATCGAACTCAGGCCCTTGCACTTGTGAAGCAGGCGCCAGGACCATGGAGCTAAATCTCTGGCCCTCTATGACTTTCCTTTTAATGCATACAGCAATAGCTTGGTTCACAAATACTTCTATTCAGAAACAATTCAGTTTTCAAAGAAAAGTGTTTGACACAACTTTGCTTCCATTCACAAACTCCACTTTATGTGATAGGCACAGCCACGGCATCTTCTCTACACAAACACAAACACAAGCAAAGCTATTTCTTTTGCTTTCCAATTTCTGTTCTTCTGTCGTCCTTTCTTCTAGTTTTCTTTTTTCTGATAGCGCCCTGCTTTTATGTTTTGGGAGGGAGGTCTTCTTCTTTTGGTTAGGGGAGTCATCGCCACTCTTTGGCTTCCTTTGGTAATCACTTCTGCTCCTCCCTTATCTGTCTTTGTTTCCTTCTCTGAGTTTCCCACATTCTGAGTCTCCCTGTGACCCCAGATGGCTCATTCATGACGAGGTATAAAGCCCTAGACCTTGAGCAGAACCCTTTTGGAACTGTGAGCGGACATTAGCATCACCCTGAGAATGTTAAGATAATTCTGCAGTCTTGACCCAGACCAACTGGATTAAGCACTCCTGCAGATATAATTTTAATTCCTCCGTATCTCCGTTTTGAGGGTTCCACGCCCCCTGGGAGGCCGTGCTGTCCCCTGGAGAGCGGGCGTGATTACCGTGCAGAGTCATCCTAGCACTTACTGTGCTGGGCGCCTGGGGCACTGATTCCGTCTGTCTGATTTTCTGTCTTTCGGCACCTTTGTAAATTGCAGTGTGGGAGGAATTGTATACGCCTGCGGAGACTGCAGGGAATCGGGTTCCCGGGACCTCGGATGAGGGTTGAGCTGTGCCCTCGGGGGTCGGGTGGTCCCTCTGCCAGCAGACTTCCCAGATGGACAGGAAACGGAGAGGGGCCCGGGAGGGGCCATCTGGGGCAATGAAGCCGCGGGCCAGCGCTCAGCCAGGGGACACTGACAGGCTGGAGCGTTTGGCTTTTAGGAGCCAGAGAAGCCAAGGATCTGTTTGTAATCTCTGGGCAAACAGCAGGGCCCAAGGGTGGCGGGGCTCGGAGGACCCGAGGGTGGGAAGAACCCGAAGGCGCGCGCGTCCCGGTCCTCTAGCGGCACGCGGGCGCCGCCCACACCTGGGCCAGGCGGCGGGGCTGGGCCACCGTGGTGGACGGCTGTGACCTCGTGGGGAGCGCTCCGTTGGAGCAGCAGCTTTTTGAACTGCAAACGAGGGTGGGGGCCTCACTTCAGAACGGCGATGAAATCCCCCCACAGAGCCTCGGCAGACGCTGTCTTTAAGCCTCCGACCCACGGCCACGCGAGGGGAGGGGTGGCTGTGGTTCTGTCGGCACGGAGGAAACGCCAGGCCGCATTATTCTGCGCCTTGGGTTTCTCACAACGCAGAGCCTGGGAGAACCACCTGCCTGCACGAAGAGGTCCATCGCTGAGATTTACTTCATGTGTTTTAACGGCTGCTGAAGCTTCCAGGGACCATGAGCACCGGATCGTGTTTAATGAACACTTTTCCACTCATGAACAGTCAGAGCGTCCCTAATGTTTGCTGTCACAGATGGGGGTGCTCGTGGGTTGATGCTTCTCTGGAGGGGGCAGAAAAGCAATGGCTGGCGTCAGCTGTATTTGCATTCACACAGAAGTTCCCTCCTGAAGTGGACACGAGGTCCTTTTGCCCCTGCGGCGTCACCGCTTTCTGATGTTATGACCTGGCTCAAGGGCCGAGAGGGGCTCAGTCTTCTTTCAGTTTTTCCTGGATTATTCATGAAGTCGAGAATATTGGCTTAGGCTTCTCAGCATTTGGATCTTTCCCTTCGGTCAGTTATCCTTTTATAATTTTGTTGCTCTTGTGGTGGTCCCAGGGATCGAACTCAGGACCTTGTGCTTGCCAGGCATGCATGGAACCACTGAGCTACACCCCCAAGCCCCTTTTATAGTGTTTTAATTGTCACATAGTGGGTTGTATTGTCTGGATTGATAAGTAGAGGTGCTTTGCTGTTCATGTGGGGGTTTGGGTGTGTAGATGTATAAGGAAAGCTACATCCCAGGAAAAGAAATCCTCTATTATATAGATTTCAACTGTTTTCTTCCACTGCATTATTTCTCCTCTTTGTTTCAGGTGGATTTTTTTTCCTACTGTATGTTTAAAAATTATGTGTTGTTGTTGTTGTTAAATAGCTGGCTTTATTTAGGGATCATAAAATGTAGAAAGGGAGTTTGAAATCTTTTCTTTTTATTAGTATTATGGATGTTATTTATTTCTCTAAAGATGACTTAATAGAGTACAGTCGCTCCAAAAGCTGCATTTCATGGGTACAACTGGGTGGCTTTGGAGACAGGTATAGACCATGGAGCCGGCACTACAATTCATGCTCTAAACCTCTATCACCTCCGCCAGTGTCTTGTGACCTCTTTGTGTGTTATTATTTTTGTGGATGTGTGACCTATCACCTTAACACATTTGTATGTGTACAGTAAAGTGTTTCCTTCAGGCATGATATTTTGTAGTAATCTCTAGAACTTACTCCTGTTATTTGACTGAAACACCCCATTTCTCCCCCCACCTCCAGCCCCTGGCCACTACCATCTTATTCTTTGTTCTTTGAATTTGACTTCTAGATTCCCACATATGTGAATCAGATAATATATTCCTCTTTCTGTTCTTGGCTTATTTCACTTAGGGTAATATGGTCCAGAGTCATCTGTTCCTGTGAATGGCGAGACTTCTTGCTCTTTAAAGACCGAGTAAAACTCCGCTGTATGCAGAGACCATGTTTTTTGCTCATTCACCCAGAGGACACTTAGGCTGCTTCCTTATCTTGGCCACTGTGAATAATTCTGCAGTGAAAGTCGGAACCCAACAGTCTGATTGCATTTCCTCTGAATATTTAACTGGAAGTAGATTGCTAGACCATGGAGTACTTTTGTTTTGAATATTTGGGAGGAGCCTCTATACAGGCCATACTGATCTACACTCCTACCACCGTCTATGACTTTGACTGTGTTCTCACCATCACCTTTTAGCTTTCACTTACTCATTTTTGATAATGGCTATTTGCGTGTCTTGTAATTTTGCTTTGTATTTCCTTGCTACCTATTGTCTTTTCCTTGATGATTGTTCCCTGTGCCTTACACAGAAAGGCCTTCCCTGAGTATCCAGTGTTTTAGAATCATCTAGTTTTCCACCTTCATCCTCCTATAATTTATTTATGTGACTAGTATGGGTCAGGGATAGATACCACTGTTTACCTAAATGGTTTGCAAAGCTTATAATGTGTTTTCCCTGCAGGAATTTGAAAACTACCATTGTCGTATGCTGAATTATCATTCATGTTGTACTGCTATGGACACTCTTCTGGTGGCCCGTTTGCATTTCCCTATGCTCATAAAAATTCTTATGTAGCTTCATTTTTATATCTTTCATTGTTATCCTACAGTGTTTCTGCCGCTATTTCCTGTGGCATCTGAATTTTATTATCCTCACTGGTGGTTCTGTGGAATTGCATTTATAAGCTGATGTAGATGAAATTTAAATATTTACATTATTATTTGTTTCCATCTGAGGATCTGGCATCTTTTTCATGGAAGGGTTATATATTTTTATATTTTTTTTTCCCGAATGCTTTGCTGCCAATGCATAGAAGAGATTTTCATCATGACATTTTCTAATTGGCTGTCACAGATACTCTGGGAAGCCATTGATTTTTACGCATCAAGCTCATCTGCTTTACTGAAACTTCTTGGTTGTCATTTGATCTTCATCTTCACTGTCTGAGACAGTGGCTTCTCCCCTTGGTCCTCTGCAGACTGCACCTCTTGCAAATTTTCCTGGTGTGGATCATGGTAGCTGGAATGCCCAGTGTGAGACTGAAGATGGCACCTTACGGTGCCTCTATTTACTGTGTCTCTTGCTTCTAAATGTGTCGGTGATGCCTCTGTTTCTCCCCCATAGAGTGGGGTATCTTGCAGCTGGGTCCACTGGTAAAGTTAAGGACATTTGCTTCTTTGTCTACTTATTTTTAACCAGGGATGAGTTGATGGATGTCATCAGACTCTCAACTGGGCTTTCTCTTGATTTATTATTTTGATTCAAGACATCAGTAAACTTTAAAAGCGGTGATGATGGAGATGATGCATATCAGTTAATGCTATTTTACCTTTTCTATGGAACTAAAAATTCCTCACAGGAAAGAGAAAAACTATAATGAAAAATATACTGAAAAAAGTGTAAGCATAATGAATATACCCATTGCCATATTTGCTTGGTCTTTATTGTTAATATTTTGTGGTATTTGCTTCCTTTCCCTTTTTTTGCTGGTAAAGGGAACTACAGCTTTAACCTGCCATAAAAACTCAGTATGCGCTGTAAAGACAGCCATCTTCCTACGTCTCCATGAGTCCAGTGTCACCCTGACAGAACTCGCGGTGACTCCTTCCCGAGCTCCACCACCAGCCCACACCGCCGTCCCTCGCTTGCCCCTGTGCCTGTGTCCCGTCCTTGCTTCTCACGAGGATCCCCCCTCCCCCTTCGTTTCCCTGCAGAGACTGAGCTGGCCCTCCGGTCGTGTGTCAAGTGCGGTCTTCAGCATTTGTCTAATTGCTTTCTTGTGCTCTCATTTAATTTTTCTATCATGTGATCTAACTTAATTTTTCTACCTCTCTTTAGATAGACCACAAGTTTATCTAAAATTGGAATTTAAATAAAAACTGGGATTTAGATAAACTGGAATTTAAATTAGAAATTTAGATCAAAAGGCTTCATATCAGTCTGTTTTTCGGTATTACAACAGAACCTTGTTGACATATAACAATCAATATTTTTCTTTCCCTTTGTAAGCAGGGTCAGCAGAAGGACAGGTTTGTTCTGTAACAAGTGTACTGGGAAGGCTTTGTGTGTTGAATTTGAAGAATAGCTCTCCATTGATTAGGAGAGACACCGATGGAAATAAAGATCTTATTACTTACAGATCCTGGGGGTGCATAGTACACTTGGGGGACACCGACGCGCACACACATCCCTGGCATCCTGGACCAGGGCTTTAGCGAGGTCCAGAGCATTATCCAAACAGGCTTCCGGTAGGGAATATTAATTAGTGGGGTTAAAATAGAGGCGAGTTGCAGAGATTTGCCCCGGTGGGGAAGCGATGACTGTGGCATGTGTGCAGAGGCCCCACGGGGGCGGGGTGAGTTCAAGGCCGGTCAGGTGGGCTGCGTGCAGCCGTCCCATGGAGAAGGGGTTCCTACGAGTAGTCGTATCACGCACATACCCACGTGGGCCACAGGGAGACACTGTGGCAAGGGGCCCGAGGCCTCCTTCTGGTGCGGAAGGTGTGCCATAGATTCAACACGGAAGCCGAGGCCACACGGAGCATCAGCGTCCGCGGCCTTCTCCTGGCGTGTATATTGAGGCCAAAGCCGGAGGAGCGTGGGCTGCCCGGGAAGTGCGTGGCTCAGGGTGAATCAGGAACGCAGAGGAGGCTGTGGGAATCAAAGAGCGATCCCGACACGCGCTCTTGAACTCACTCATTGCCTTTTAATCAGCATCTAGAGCTGACCAGAGCACATCTCTGGTGAGGAGGGATATTCGCTGCGTGGCACATCTAATCTCTCAAGGCATGTTTAGACTCAGGCTGAGCTTTCGGGTGAGAGTTCTGCATGGGGTTGTGCTGTAGGTCTCACCCGGCCTGACGTCACAATCCCCATGGCATAGTGTCTCTCTCAGTATCCACGTTGCCTTTGCCTCCTCGGACCTGGTCACTCACATAACACAGTGTGGCATTTGCCTAGAGCTTGTGCACTTCCTCATCTATACTGTGCTTCAGCCCCTAGATGACCTAGAGCACCTGCTGCAGTGTAAATAAATAGTCATGGTAGAATATCAGGAAATAATGACAAGAAAAAAATGTATCACTATAATACTTTTAAATGAATGGTTCTGAACTGTCGTTGACTGTGGAGCCCGTAGATACACAGGTCTGCTCTATGCAGGCCTGTGGTGGTCTCACCGTCAGTATTTTATTTTATTACTTACAAATTAATCACTGGGTTAAGATGGTGACAGCTTGTAGCCTCAATTAGGAAACTGTGTATTTGTCTTGAAACTTACAAGTTGTCTATTAATAGTTCCTTGGTACCATGTATACATTTGGTGTCCAAGTAAGTTCCCATCATCTATCGATAATCCTGGCCCAAGTCAGTTGATTCATTAATTGTCGTAAATTGGTGGCTTCGTATTTCTCTCATGTTTACATCTACTACCTGGCTTTCTGCTGCAAAGGAGAGATTTCTCTCATCAATTTCTATTGTTAACATAAGACTAATGCTTATTTCTCTTCACTTAATTTTCAGAATGAGAAATACTAATAGCTGATTTTAATGGCATGTTCAATTTTATGAGGTTAATAAGCCATCTTCTTCTTTATGATATAAATCATTTTAGTCATTAAATTTCGAGCTTTTAATACTCAGACTGAGCCTGCATGGTAATGTTTTGTTTAAGATTTTTACAGTTCCACTCCTATTGCAGGCTGGCTTCTGTTTATGCCTTTATCGAGTGAACTACTTAGGTTTCTGTCTCTTTTTTTGGATTCTGACATGTTTATGATCTATCTGTTCCTTGAAAGTTTAGTAACACTCGCTCCTAAGTTCATTTGACTGTGACAGCTTGATTAGGTTGTAATTGTTTTTATTTTAAACATTATCTGTGACTCTTCAAGTTTTCTATTTGCCAAGTGAATTGTGATCAGCGAAACTGTTTATTTTCATTGTTAGAGTTGGAAATTAATTATCATAAAGTCTGAAGATAATTCCCCTTATAAGTTTGCAACTTTACTCAGTTTGTATCTCAGCCCCCCTCAGTCTTAATGTTTATTTATGTCTTCTTTCTTTTCTTAATCATAATTGCTTGAGTACATATTTCTTGTAATGTGAATTAACTTTCTATTAATTCATTTAAAATGCTTTTATCTTGTTTTTCTGCTTTTTATCTTAATTCTTCATTTTCCTCAGTTTAGCTCATTTCATACTTTTTCATTTCTATTTTTTATTTTCAATAAAACTCTCTAGTTAATATATATATATATATATATATTCCCTAACGAGCACTTTACTATTTTTGCCATATTCTCTAGAAGTGATGTTCACCTTTTTTGTTCAATTCTAAACATGGAATTTTAATTTATACTTTGGATCCCTTTTATATCTTGTGTTTAAGAAGATGTGAAAATTCCAAGACATAATTTTTTTTTTTTGTTTTCATTTTACAGCTATTGTTCGCAGCACTTTGAGCGTAGTCGGGAGACAGAGCCCCACAGTCGGTGGACTGGGGAGGGCTTGATGGAGAGAGAAGCGTGGCGAAAGAGGGGCGTCAGGGGAAACCCTGCTGCTGCGGGGCGGGGGGAGGAGGCCGTGGGCTGCGCTCCGGGTGTGGTCTGTCCCCCGAGCGGTCCCCTGCTGGAAGCTTCTTGTCCAAGCGAAGGTGCTGACGAGGCGGGGTTTGCGAGGAGATCAATACTGGCGTTCTGGAGCGGGTTAGTCTCGAAGGGTTGCGTGAGTTGCGATGAGAGCAGACTCTTCCAGAAGAACAACGCTGGCCCTCCCAGCTCCTTGCTTCCTGTGTGGCCGTTCGAATTCTTCTCGCACGGCTCCCCCCATGGGACGCCACCCGCCCCCTTGGGACACAGCCAAGGACGCCTCGCTGGGTGCTGACACGTGCTCTTTGGACTTCGCAGCCATCAGAATCGTGAGCCAAAGCCACCAAGAATGAGCCAATTTGGCGGAGAAGATGTAGGTCAGCCGCTGGAGAGCAGGGAAGGCTTTCTGCCCTGTGCTGTCCGGAGCTGGTCTGGAGCGTTGTAACAACAGGCCGCCCTCCCCGGGGTGCGGGAGGGAAGCGGGGGCTGGAGCACCTGGAGCACGGGCTTGCGGTGTCGTTGAGACCTTGGTGAGGGCAAAAGGCGCGCAGGGACGGAAATGCAGAGATCGCTTGCCAAAGCGGCCCAGCGGCACGCAGTCTGCGCTGGGGTCCAGTACATGTCGAGACCAGTGAGTGGCTGCCCCTGCGGGACCTGGTCTCAGACAGCAATCTGAGGGATTTAGGAGGATGCTCCCGAGGGCGCTGGACCAGAGTCGCCACGTGACACCAAGTCGGCAAGACCCACAGGTGGGGCCACCCTAGAGGCTGTGCACATAGTAACTGATGCAGCGAGGGGTGTGGTTCGAACAGTTTGCTTGGTCGATTGACTCAAACTTGGCCACAGGATGGGCTATATTTAAGACTTCTGACGGCAGAGCTTTCCCGGCCCGCTGTGGGGGAGGACCGTCTACAGGCTCGAGGAAGGATGTCACAGGTTTTCAAAGAAGGCGCGTCTCTTCGGTCACCTCTGGGCAAACACCACTTCTGCAGATAAGGGAGTCCTCTGATGCTGTGGGCTTCAGGACTGTCCGCTGCACCTGGATACAAGCAGGTCTAGTCCCGGGTTCGAGAATCTCGTCCCTTCCTGATTAGTGCACCAGCTTCCTTGTGCAAAACTTGGTAACGCTGTAAATTCATTTCTTGTTATCATGCAGCAGTTTGTGCTGCTAAATGGTATGTCTCATTTCTGGCAATAACAGCCCGCGCTTATAAGCAACTTCTTTGAGGGCGGTTATGGAAGCTGCTTGATTCTCAGACCAGCCCTGGAGGTGAGTTAACAGAAAAGAGCTTGTCACTCAAGTGCACTCAAAAGGATGTAACTCTCGCCACAGTCTAGAGCTGTCATTATTGCTGTTAATAGTCTAGCGCAGCAAGCTACTCGAGTTCTTAAAGCACTTGCTTTAGGTGCCACTTACGATCAGCCACAGCGATAGCCTAATTGTGATCCTTCCCGGCGCCTTTGGTTCTAGTATCTGTTTGCCACCGACGTGTCATTTATTAAGACACTGCAGCCCAAGGGCAGGGCCGAGCCGTGAACCTAGGGATCTGTCTCCTAGAACCACTCCGTGTTCCGGTGCTGTAGCAGTCCGAGTACAATCAAGAAACAGAAATGACACAGGCACAGGCCATGGTTAGGCTCACAGTTTTGTTTGACTTTGCGGTGGATTTCCTGGAACATGTCATCATGATAAGCTAAGAGCATCTGCACAGGGATCATTCATTATGACAATTAGTAGAAACTCCATGTGGATCTTAGGGCTGACAGGAGTGCACAAGCAAAGGGCAAACTTGGAAAGGGTCAGACTTCACTGGGGAAGGTGTTTCAGCCGCTGCCAAGCAGAGAACCCACTGGGTCAGGCTGCCCGGAGCTGGTCTGGAGTTTCTGTCTCCCAGTTCTGGTCTCCCAGGGAGAGCGGGAGGCAGCAGCAACAGGGAGTCTGAGACGGAGTCTGTGCACCGCGGGGCTTGGAGCAGTCAGAGCGTGAGGGCAGAGAAAGAGAGAGAGAGAGAGAGAGAGAGAGAGAGAGAGAGAGAGAGAGAGAGAGGGCGAGCGAGAGCCCTTTACCCTCCGGCCGTGCAGCCGCATGGCTTTGTGGAGGGACTTGTCATGCGGGGATCTGGTTTCCACACTGACCGTGTGGCCAGACCGAGGCTGCCGGTCACAGAGAAGCTGTGTTCAAGGCCAGGGCCTGTGCTGCAAAGTGAGGGTGGCCTCCTCCTTCTCCTGCACGGCCTTTCACTGCCCTCTCAAGAGAGCGCCCCCTGTGCCCACTCAGAAGGGGACGTCCTTAGGGAAACTGTTCTCCCCTCCCCAGCGTGTGGGGAGGGTGTGTTCCGATCGGGAGACAATCACTTGGAAATAGAAAGGATCTGTTTGTCACTGGTTTCTCATTGCACCCCAGGTGTCCAGTCAATGTGTCCAGCACAAGTTCTAAATCCTTCTTCACAGGGTGTAAGATTTCTTTTATGACTTAATAATACATAACTTTGTTTAAAAATCAGCAAAATCTTTTACTTTCTTTCTTTTTCTTTCTCTTATTTTATAAAGAAATGTTATATCCCTTATTATTTTATATCTCTTATTATTTATATTTAATTTTATTTCTGTGCAAATCTCTCAGGATGAGTCATAGATACAAATTTCACCTTTTATTGTCATTATTGTTTCGCTTATATTTTGAAAGCATGTCACTGGGTAGATCAATACCCAGGATACTCTTGGCAGACTATGCCTTTTATTAAAGGAAACATTTCTTTGTGTTCCTTTACGTATTTTTCTGTTTCTGTCTGTCCTATCTGGTTAACATCACCAACATCTTGTTAGCCATAGTTTGATGGCTCTTTTCTACCCTTTCACCTTTGTTACCTTCGTGTCATCTTGTTTTAGTATCATATCTTGTAGTGATATGAGAGACTAAACTGGGGCTGAATTTTCTAAAGTAGTCTGAAAATGTGTCCTTTTCAACAGATGCACAAACGAGAGTAAAAGCAGCACTTAATTTTCTAGAGCTTTTATGACACAGACCACCGACGGTGTGGCTTACATTGCAGACATTTATTTCCTCGCAGTTCGGAGGCTGGAGCCCGAGATCAAGGGCCACAGGGCTGGTCTCAGCGGGGGCCTCTGTCCTGGGCTGCGCGTGGTGTCCTGCATCCTCGGCACGCAGTCTTTCCTCTTTGCCTGCACCTCTCCGCATGTCCACATTCCTTGTCTCAGGACTTGGGCCACACAGGATTAGGGCCCCCTAATCACCTCCTCTAAGGTCTTTCTTCCCAACCCAGGTGCATCCGAGGGCGCTGGGGGTCAGGACGTCATCCACACAGGATTTCCGGGCACAGTGCTGTGGAGCCCATATGCAGCCCCCCTAATTGGATTTTAGTTGTTTTCATTGTCTAGTCTGAAAATCTCTTTTATTAAATGAATACAATCCAGTGATATGGATATGTTTAGACTGTTGTGACAGTTTGTTGATACTTTCTTATTGGCTCTTTTCTAGTTTTTGAGTAGATGAAGTTTTCTGAGTTTTGTTTTCTTATAATAGTTGAGCAGTTATGCATTCTACTCTTAAAGAACTGTCAAAGATAAGTTTGTATTTTTGTATTGACATCTAGGGTTGCTGAGTATGTCCTCCTCCCTTGCAAAACAAAAATATTAATATAGTATTATTTCCCCCCAGCCTCCTCCTTATCTCATGCTGAGGTCATTTCTGAGTGTTGTTCTACGATGCCAGGTTACTGAAATGCTTCCCAGGCACCAGTTCCTTAAGATCGGGAATGTTTTGCTTATCCTTATCCTCACTGCTCCTCTTTAGCGCTGTTTCTTTTCTGTGATGTTGCATTTTTCTCACGAATTCTCTTCTGCTGGCTTGGCTGAAATGACTACGTTTGTAAAGGATAGTTTGTCTGGACACAAACTATGCGCATATTTATTTTCCTCAGAACTTTGGACACGTTCTTCCCTGTCTTCTTGTATTCAGTGCTGCTGGTGAGAAGTTTGGGATCAGTGTTGTGATTTGATTCCTGCTTCTTCGCATGTAACTTTCATCCCTGATTGTTGAAGCTCTTAGGATTTTATCTTTCTGGGCAGAGCATTGAGCGTGACGTGCGGTGCTGCTCGACTCTCTTGGTCATGCTCCCCGTTCTCTTGCCTGGCACCGACTGGCCAGTCGGCTCTGGAGGGGACACCATGAGCAGAACTGATTCTCCCTGGTGGCTAAGTTACTGTGCTCTCTGCTGATGACCACGGGCTGGAATCTGCCATGTTACAACTACCCAGAAGTCTCCCCACTTCCCAGGACTCTTCTTCTATGTGACTTGGGGCAGCAATTTCACTCTCTAGTCTTGTTCCACCAGCTTTCCCATTCAGTGGTTCATGAAAAATCTGGCCACCAAAATTACTTGTCTTTTTTTTTTTTTTTTTTAAATCTAGGACAGTTTGGGGATTTCTTTAAAGTAGACTCACAATTCACAGACCGGAATCCTTGGGCCATAATGTCGTCCCTTGTGATCTACAAGAAATAGTTTCACAACCTCCAAGATGGCAAATTGGACAATTCTCAAATATACAGTTGTCAAATGTCCTTATATATAGTCGAAGTTTTCTCTAGATAATTTCTAATACCCAATATAATGTAAATGCTGTGTAAGTCATTGCTATACCATGTTATCTAGGGAATAATGATAAAGGAGACTGTATGTGCATATTCACTACAGGCCGTTTTTTCCCCAATATTTTCCATCCACAGTTGGTTGAGTCTTCGGATGCAGAACCTGTGGGTATGCACCGCCAACCGGAATTTCCAGATTTTAAGGTGTGTAAGAATTATCCAGAGTGCTTCATACAGAGCCCTAAGGTCAGCTGCAAACCTGTCCTGAAATAGTGTTTTAGTCACCGCCCGAGCTTTCTCTCTACTGTCATTTTAGGAAAAGTACGTCTAGCTTCTCTGGGAAGGTGTGGGATTCCAGAAGTCTAAGGAAGTTGGCCAATACTTGAGGGTTTATGCCCAAGAGCCAATTAACGATACCTACTTAGCCTTTATGATTGTAAGTTAGATCTTTCTCTTAAACTATGTGGATGAAGGTCGTCCACATACTCTCTTGAACCAGTGCATGTACGCACGGCAAGCATTTCTCTACATACTTGAACTCAAGATGAATAAACTGGTCTCTGATGAAGACCCCTAGTCTGGTGTAAGGAAAAGCGTTCTGGTACTTGCAAGACAAGGATGACCCCACCCTTTGCTTAGGAGTTATGAGTTATAGAACTCAGGATGGTACAGGGCCCATTTCCATGGCCCAGTGGCCTTGGATCTGCCAGCCAGGCTGTATTATTTCTAAATTCTAAACCCCAGATGGCTACCACTATCCAGGAGGCACCGAGGGCCAGGGAAGCCTCGGACAGGTACTGTCCTGACACTGAGAGGAGAGGTGTTCTTACCTGTAGAATTCTGTGCCACAGGTTATAGGTGGGTAGCAAAGGGACTGTCCTTGGAAGAAGCAGCTAAAGAGGAAGGGCCAACCATTGGCAGAGCAAGGAGAGGTGGCACTTCCACAAGAAAAGGGGTTTTGTGTTGTCTGGATGTTTCCCCAGCCCTGCAGCTGTCAACTGAGTACTTTCCACTCAGCTAAGAGGGTAGGTGGGGCTGATAAGAAATCAAGGCCGGGCTGAGTAGCCTTTGGCTTTTCATGTTAGAAGGACTGCCCTTCTCATGATCCAGGCCCTGTCCACCCGCTGGTTGGCACCTCCAGACAAGCCCCTGGGACTTTGGTGCCCCAGCCAGTGCCACTGTGTTGTAATCCATCTCTGGTTCTGGGCTTTGATAGCAACCTCGGTCCGCACCTTCACCTGGGTCATTTCCAAGGCTCTTTTCCTGCAGCACTCCTGGGGGGGGGGGGGTCCCGTCTCTGCCCTCTAGAGGTTGGGACTAGGATTTCTGCTGGAGAGGAGCACAGAGGTCCGAGGTGGAAGGAACCAACCTTGAGTCATCTTTGGATGGTTAGCTCGGAAAATGATTGTGCATCTTTCCCAGCCCTGGCCTTCTTTCCTGTCCTGCCTTCACAGCACAAAACCAAATCAGCAAAGGTGCACAGTTACAATTGTATGATTCACCGTCTCCGGCCACTGATCCGAACCTTCAAGATGACAACCCTAAAGCGTGACACTAGGTGTGAGCACAGAAACCCATAGGGCCCATCTGAAACAGGGGCCTGGAAGAACACAGACTCGCTTCTCAGTCCCTTTCAAATCTGCATGCATTTAAAAGTGTCTTGAAAATGCAGCCTTGTTTCAGCTGCATGTCAGGGTGTAAAGGGGAAGGAGGCAGGTTGTGTGTGTGTGTGTGTACGTGTTTCTGTGTGCACTGGTGTTGAGAGACTGCATTAGCTCTCTGAGAACCAGCAAGTTGATCACTCTGAGGGACCAGCATGAGAAAAGCTCCTTTGGGGGTTATGTGCTGTATAAAAAGGTGGCATATTATGTGCACTGAGGAGCTTAGATGTCTGTGGGGTACGGGTATGGTGATGAGGGGAAAACTGCACGTGCCACCTTTCAGCACATGAAGCTCTCATTTCCTGTTCAGTTCCTCTGTTCCTCTGGCCCGGAGCTGCTCATCGGGGTCTGTGAGCCCTGGGAATTTATCGGGATCATCATGAGCCCCTCCTAGTTCCTTTGCATCCAGTTCCATGGTTCTTACCTTTAGCTGTATGCCAGTCACCTGGACACGTCAAAATCCTGACGTTGGACCCCAGATTCTAGGCTCCTGCCACTGGAACACGACCCAGCAGTTGGTATCTTCCGTTTGATTCAGGCACGCGGCCTGGCTTGAGGTCTCCAGGATTAGCAGAAGTTGTCAGTTTTCCTGTGGCCTGACCTTTCCTGCGGACACAAAGGCTGATCTCTCGGGCTGAGCCCAACATTGATTGACAGTTGCATTTATGTGATGAATTGAATGAAATAAAAATGACTAGGTTTAAACTTAGTCTGCCTCTCAAAATCAATAAACAGATCAATGAGGAATGCATGGTTCTGGCCAAGATGGAGTCGGTACACCGTAGCCCCCCCTCTGTCTCTCCCTCAGGGCAACTGAGAACTGAAGCGAGGACCTTCTCATTGAGCTACATTCTCAGCACCTTCTTATTTTTTAGTTTTGAGATAGGGCCTCGCTAAGTTGCCTGAGCTGGGCTCCAACATGCCACGCTCCTGCCTCAGTACCTCAGTACCTCAGGATTACAGAAAGGCCTGCGTCACCATGTCTGGCTGGCCAATCTCTTTCTGGTTGGAATGTGACCCTCTGGGTATCAGTCAAAGCAATGCCCTTGGGAAGGAGATTCACTGGAACTAAACTGACAATCAGAACCACCTAAGGAGAATGAGACTGAGCTTTTGTTGTGACCCTGGAAATCAATATTCACTAGACTCTTTGAACATAAGTAATAAAAATAATGAGGTTGCGATTGAAATTTATGTGGAAGGAAATCTGGGCAACTTCCCAAGGATCAAGAAGAAGAAAAACATTTTTTTTTAAGGAGCCAGTTCTTAAGGAAAAAGATAATCAGCAGATATCCTTCTTGAGATGACCTGGATGTTGGAACTATCAAAGACTTTATGATGAATATTATAATCGTGGCACATGAAACAGAAGTGGAAATTTTTGCAGTGAATAGAAAATTTCCAGAGAAATACGCTTTAGAAAAGGATATGTAGAAATTTTGGAACTGAAAAGTATATCTGGAATAGAAATGTGACCAATGAGCTCAAAAGATGAATATGACATAGGAAATAGTAGTAGTTATCCTGACAGCTGAGAAAAACAATTTTTAAGAAATGGACAAAGCCTCATGGCTTTTAGAATACCAGAGGCCCTGATCTTCATATCAGAGTTCCTGCATGAAGGGAGAAAGAGCTTTGTCACATAAAAATATTTGAAAACTCCCCAAACATCCCATTTTGCCAAAGTAAATACAGATTTAAGCGGCTCAACAACTCCTATTGGATAAACCAGAAAAAAAATCATACCAAGCCACATCATAATCAAACTGCTGGAAAATGAAGATAACGGAGCATATTTAAAATGACACACTACATACAGAAGAACAGTGACTCAGATGACTGGATTTCTCTTCACAAACCACAAGGGCCACAAGACAGTGGAACAATGTCTTTAACATTAGACAAAAACCCAATTGTCAACCGGGAATTCTGTATTCAGTTAGTAAACCTTCAGGAATGAAAATGAATAAAGACCACCTCAGATAAAGAAACTAGAAAAAGAATTTTTTTTCCAGTTTGAAATAAATAGCTACCAAAAGCACAGTCAGGGGTCACTGAAGGTCAGGGGTTCACTCTGAGAAATGTGTCTTTAGGGGACTTTGTTATGTGGCCCTCGACAGCGCACATGCACCACCTGAGGTGTTAGACTGCATCACTGACGTAACCCACCGCGTATGTGCTCTCTGGCTGATCGAGATGTTGATATACGGCCCATGACTGTTCTTTAAGCTGAAGGGAAATGATTCCAGAGGGACTGGAACTTTAGAATGAGGGGAGGGCAAACAAACAGTAAAACATCGGAGTAAATGGACCATTTTCACCTCCTCAGTTCTTTGGGACATATATGAGCATTTCGAGAAAATATGACTGACTGGTTTGTGTGTGAGTCCCTGATGCAGAGGGATATAATGTATATATAACAACTGCAGCATATGTGATGTGAATGAAAGGGCTTCATTTGGTTGGAAGGCTTCTGGGTTTTAAGTGAATTAGTATGATACTGACTCAAAGTAAATCATGAAAAGTTAGATTTGTAGATTATCAACCATAGAGCGAGCATTAAACATGATCCGAAGAAATAAAGTCAAAAGAATGTACAATAATTTCCCCTTTGGTCTCCGCTGTGACTTAACAGTGGTTTCAGGTATAGATTGTATTTTAGAATATTGAAAATACCAGCTCTTAAAAGATGAGCTTTCGATGCGGGAGGGCTGACCGTAGCTTCTGACTGGATTTAGGGCCAGATCACTCACCCCGTAAGCACACTCTGAGGTCAGGATGTGATGGGACAAATACCTCGGCATCAGGAAATCCCAGAAGGAGCAGGTTACCCCGCCCACCGAGGCCTCTTTGGAGGGCTGCGGGGACCCAGGCTCTTCCAGCTGCAGAAATGTCACCTGACAGATGTGGCTGCTCAGGGCCCAGGGAGCCACACAGGCACTTGTCTGGTTAAATATCTTTCATCTGTTGAAGTACCAGCCCCAGGAGTGAAGACAGGTGGGAAGTAAATACGCTTTTCTCATGACTTGGAGTCAATCCTTGCTACTATTTTAATGTGGTTTTGCACAGCCTGTTGTAAATAAATGATACCAGTTTGTTTTTAATGGTAAATTCTTTGTAAATATTTCAGTTCCTACACAATTGTCTTGTGGACATGCCAACATTGATTTAACTAGGATCCTGTTATCGAAGGTTTGTGCTCAACAATTCTGTACATTTCACTGTCACAGTTCTAGAAAAAGAAATCACATCCCTGGGAGATCCTAGGCTGAGTCACAGGGTCTTGTGAACAGTGCCGGGCATCAGGGTGGGTTTTGGAAGATTAATTTATTCACCGCTCTTCAGAGCCCACGTTTGCCTGTGATCTTGAAGTGAAAGACTATGTGACTTTGTTCTGGGATGTCTGAGCGGATGATTCGGACATGCTCCAAACCACTTCAAGCCAAATTTTGTGTAGATAACGCAATGAAATTGCGAAAGGAGCAAAAATACCCAAACAACGTGTCAGATCAAACACGGCAGCAGGTTCGATGTTGGCACCCGTTCAGCTGGATCCACTGTGACGGTGGCACGAGGAGATGGCACCCCACCTGCGCGGTGGTCCCCGACGGGCTACTGTGCGTCTCAGTCTGCTGAGGGACGAGCTCTCCTAAGGGTCAGCTAATGCCATTTTCCCGTGCAAAAGAAAACGTGGTTTCAAGTAAGGACGCCGGAGCCTTTACTGTTGACAAGGAGCCTTTGTCTCCCACATCTCATTAGGCTGTTTCAGGAGGCGAGTGGTGAGCGCAGTGTCAGTGGCTGTGTTTTCTATTGATCTATGCGCTGTTTTAGAATTAATTGAGTCTGGATACAGAGCTTCATTTTCTTGGGCATGTGGCAGGTAATCGTGTTTCTCCTGTACATTTGAATTGCTTTCCAGGTGGTTTGTTGTGAAGAGTTTGCTTTAACATGATGAATTGGAAGCAACAGGCCTAAATGAGTCCATGCATGTGTTCTGCAGTGCGAAGCCCCCGCCTCGCACTGGATGGACGGTCCCCTCTGTCCTGGTCTTACCCCTCCTGGACTCTCCTGAGGCCCTGGGCCTCGTGCTGCCATCAGACACAGCAGAGAAAGTCTTAAAGTGCCTGGATGAAGGCGCCGGAGTAAGGGGAAACCTGTGGCATCTCTTGAGGGAAACATGATAGCATCGTCTGTATTTAGTAGGGGAATCGTGAGCATCTTATTCGCTGGAGGCTGCTGCAACAAAAATGCTACAGACAGCGTGGCTCAGCCAGCAACGTTTATTCCTCACAGTCCTGGAGACTGACATCCAGGACGGAAGTGCCGGTGTGTTCGGTGTGTGGGAAGGGGCCGCTCCCGGCTCGCAGATGGCTGCTCACTGCCATGTCCTCACACAGTGGAAAGAGCAAGGCGGCCGTGGAAGGGCGCCAATCCCCCTGATGCGGGCTCCGTCCTCACGACCTCATCCCCCTCCAAAGTCCCCACCTCCACACACTGTCCTCTGAGGGCTAGGGTTCCGGTGTAGGAATTCTGGGCGATAGCAGCCAGGGAGTGTTTTTGGCATCTTGTCATGGTTTGGTTAAGGAGAAGAACACAGAGTTGTGTTGACAATAAAGCCTCAACCGTGCAGCAGAGATGCACAGACCTGGGAAGAAGCGGTGTCTGTCTGGCTGAACTGCTCCGGGCAAGCGCCCGTTATTCTCTGCATTTCCTACGAAGCATACAGGGAAGGAGATCCTGATTCCCATGCCCTGGAAGCAGCTGCCCCTGGAGCCGGCGTCTCCTGAGCGCTGAAATCTCTCCACGCCTGCTTCATGGGTCAGTCCTGTCTCTGCGCTCTCTGAGGCCCAGAGGGAAGCTCCTCACACCTCCCCCGGGCAGCTGTGCACCCCGCAGCCATGTCCCAGAAGGGAGGGCAGCGGAGCGATTGAAATCCTCTCCCAGACATTGGCTGTGGGTCCTGCGTCTGGCAGCCCAGGCAGGTGGGGTTCAGCGCTGCCTCAGACGATCCCCCTGCAGGCGTTAAGGGGCTCAGGCAAAGTTGCTTTTCGGTGGAGGTGTTGAGGTGGGCGGCGTTGGGCTGCGAGCTGCTTCCGTGCAAAGGGCGATGCTTAGGGTCTTGCAGGGTGCATGTTGACTGCGCCTAACAGGACATTGTCTTAATCTCTTGTCTGTTACTGTCCCTGAACATACCGCGGCCTGGCTAATTTGCGAAGGCGACATGTTTATGGGCTCACAGTTCCGGATGCAGGAGCATCCCAGGCGCGGTGCCGGTGTCTGGCGAGGGCCTTCTGGTGGTCCAGTGCATCGCGTGTTTGGACAGACCTGGCGCGCAGGCTTCTGCTTCCTCCCTCTTCCTGTAAAGCCACTAACGCCCTCATGGGGGCCCCCCCTTGCGCTCTCCTCTGGTCCTCACCCTCCCAAAGGCCCTGCCCTCAAGACCTTCCCCTGTCTCTTCGGGGCCTACATTTCCATCCCTTCTGAGGGACGCATCCAAACTGCAGTAGATACTATACCTAGCAGGAGAACTGCTTCTTTCAGTCCACCCGTGTCTTCGCTCACCTTTCCTTCTCACCTCCCCTGGGCCATTCTCCATGTTCCCGGGATTGTCTGCAGTTCTCTGAGCAGCTTCATCCTCCCAGACACCCCCACTTCTGAGCTGTGATAGCAGTGAAAGTGACCCAGGAACTGGACTGTGCACAAGTCCGTGAGTCCTGCTCCCTCGGTACCTCTAGGGACAGAAGGGTAAGACTTGAACATGGTGGGCCTGGGCGTCTAGAAAGGGATGTTCTATTTCTCGGTGAGGAGTCAGGTCTGCCCTATAGACAGTGAGAAGTCACTAGAGACCTATAAGCTCTAGTCTTGGGCAGAGTTTTGGTGCCTCTGATATCAGAGTGACTCTGACGGTCACTTCAGGGCTACTCTGTGGCCCGTTCACCCAGATCCTTGGGCCTTGATAGGCATTTTCCCTCATGGAGCCTAATCCTGCTCACCAGCTTTCTGGGATTGAAGGTGCCCAGGACCTCAGTGAAGCACTCTTCTGGGTAAATCTGGGTAGGTCGTGGGGTATAACCTTGGGGCTCTATCTGGCCCCGACTCTTTCCCCTAACTCTTTTCACAACACTTTCTGCTTCCTGGCTGCAAAGAAGTGTACGGCTTCCCTCTGCCAATCTCCTCTGCATGATGTTTGTCTCGGCGCCAGCCGGCCATGGACTGAAACCTCTGATACTGGAAGCCAAGATAAACCTCTCCGCTTTGAAGTTGGGTATGTCAGGCAATCTGTCCTAGCAACAGAAAGATGCCTGCTACGTCCCATCAAAGTTAGAACAATGCTTCTGGGAGAAAACCCTCGCCTTTTTACAAGGAACATTCCCCCTTCTGCAATGCCAGCAAGATACACCATGTTCTATTGAAGAGAGATGCGGAATGCACACGGCCAGGTCATCTGGCCACCGCCTCTCCATCGCCTGTGCTGGCACTGCCATCTCAGCGGACTCCTGATCGGGCACTCTCTCCCTTAACATTTCACTTAAGCTTTCCTTAATGCCAGGCAACTCATGTGTACGGAGCTCAGGCCCGCGCGGAATGCGGTAGCCCTGTGCGTGTGCAGTCTGTGGTCTGCAGTGCCCTGAGTGTCACCTGTCGCCCTAGGTTTTGTGTGTTGGAAGCTTGGTCCTGTGTGGCACTGTGGGGAGATGGCATAACTTTTAAAATATGAGACTCAGTGGGCGCTTCTTAGGTCTTCAGGGCAACTACACCAGAAAGGAATAAGGTAAAAGAGAGTAGTTCTTGGGGGACTCTGAACTGGCTTTAAGAGACTAAGCTGTGAGGAGAGTGAGCTGGGTCCCTGAACTGCGCACTGGCCTCTTCTCTGGTGATCCGCTCCCTCCTTTTCATGCACCTTCCTGCTGTCTACCTGAAGGCTCTCGCTGGAGCCTGTTTCTCAGAGCTTTTCATCCTTAAACACAATGCTGCCACCTGGCTGAGGACCTTTCCCCTCCAGAGTTTGGTGGACATCATGGCCCATCTGAACCTGGTCTCTTTTCCATGGATACAAAGGAAAAGCAACCAGGGCAACTGTTCAGAAAGGAGCCAGATCTTCAGATTCTGCCAAATTATACTAACTCACTGCGTTCTTTCAATATAAGAGGAAAAGCTCTCCTGTTAAAGGTAGAGGTGAAGCCAGCACCATGCCCCTAAACCTCCAGAACTGGGGGCCAATTAAACCTCTTTTCTTTACAAAACTATCCACCCTCGGGTGTTTTGTGGTAGTAATGGAAAATGGACTAATACACTTTCCTGTTTGACTACAGGACTCACAGACAAGTGTGCCTTCTGCAGTTCCCCAGGAGACAAGCCGATCCTCCACCGAATATCTTGCCAAAGGCCTCACAGTGAACAGAGGCCTGAATTTAAGCAAGGATCTCTGTCTTCATAATGGAGGGCTTTTCTGCCTATACTGAGAGTGCCCGTTGAGTTCAATGTAATTCTGCGGAGATTTTGAAGATGTGGCTCCTTCCTGAGCAGCTGCTATGGTCCCTTTTCCTTTGTATCTATGAAGAAGAGACCCAAGTCAGAAGGTCCATGATATCAAACTCTAGAGAAGAGTCCTCTTTAGCCAGATGCCAGCATTGTATTTAAGGATGAAAACATTTAAAAAGCAGGATTGTTGCCGCTGTCCAACTGAGCCATATTGTAGCCTGAGGCAAAAAGAAAAATAACATTTAACATTTTGACGTTTTGTTCATTGTGGATTTCCTGCATTGTTTTTCATTTTTTTTGAAGCAGCACAATTAAAATATTATTTTGGTTCCTGATGTTTTTAGTAGCACACTCATCTCAGGCTAGTCCAGCCACAGTAAAGTAAAAGCGTTTTCATTAAAGTTAGGAGTGAACCAATGTGTCCAAAGCCATGTTTCTTCCCAGGAAGAGCAAGGGAGAGGCCACAGGCTGGGAGGGCGAAGAGACATGGTGACCACTGGAAGGAGCTGTCATTTACCTAGGAAAATAATATTTATCATTTAAAAACTATTTGGACTTAAAAGCAGGCTAGTCGGGTGTGTTCGCCCAAGATCAGTGTAGTTTTGCCATATGCCAACAGTAACCAGCTAACATATAATATGAGAGAAACTGCATTTGCAAGACTCACAAAAACAATATATCAAAAAATAGACTTAGCGTGTCCACAGCTTCGAAGAAAGCAACACAGCTGTTAAGAGAATTTTAGACTTGAATACGTGGAGAGAGATTTTGCAGGTGCATTTGGATAAAAAGACCCAATGTTGCCAGTATGAAAGAACTTCCCTGAAATAGTCTGTGATATAAGACCATCTCGAGCAGTGAGGTAGTGGAATCATGGAGAAATTGGAGATGGCTGAGTCACCACGCCCGGTATTGTATGTGGTTATTGGGGATCGAACTAGGGACCTTGCACTTGCGAGGCAGGTGCTGGAACCACTGAGCTAAATCTCTGGCTCTATGTCACTTTCCTTTTAATTGATGCTAGTGGTCGTACCAGTTCTCCGGTGCAGAGTGACGCCTCAGTCCACGCACCTGGTCGAGGAGCCCGGGAGTAGCCTGCACAGCTTGAGGCGAGGCCTCAGGTGTCACCCTGCGTCCCTCCGGGTGAACAGCTCCTCTTCTCCCTTCGGAGAGCGGGTGGCCTGGCCTTGTGGTGCTTCGGCGCGTCGCCTGGGCTGCCCCTAGCAGGCGGGCACTGGGCGGAGCTCACAAATTCCCCGAGAGCCTCGCAGACTGAGGTGGGCGCCCGTGACTGTGGGTGCGTCCCCTGCCGCCCCCGGGAGCGCTCCTGCGCCCTCGCCACGGCACGCGTCGCTCCTGGCGTGTGCGGCTGCTGGCTGGGGGGCCGGGCTCTGAACGGGCGCACACTCCCGGTGGCCGGGCGCTGGGCGGCTGTGGCGCGACCGCCGCCCCTCGGGCTGGCTGTGACCTCCGGTTCTGACGGTTCTTTCTGACTTTCCTCCCCAGTGGCTGCTCTGGGTAATGATGGCCGCCTGAGCGTCTGCCATGGCCCACCGGAACCGCCAGAGCACTGCCAACAGCATGCTTGACCACAGGGCCAGGCCAGGCCCCATCCCCCACGGCCAGGAGCCCGAGAGCGAGGACGCGGAGCTGCCCTCGGAGGCCTACGTGCCCGGCGGCCTGGAGCTGGCCGCCCTGAGGCCCGAGAGCCCCACGCCCGAGCAGCAGGACTGCCTCAAGCACAGCCCCGACGGGGACTCGAGCTCCGACTACGTGAACAACACCTCCGAGGAGGAGGACTGCGACGAGGGCCTCCCCGAGGAGGGGGGGGGCGTCACCTACTACATCCGCTACTGCCCGGAGGACGACGGCTACCTGGAGGGCATGCGCTGCAGCGGGGACGAGTACGTGGCCCACGGCCCGCACCCCGTGGACACCGACGAGTGCCAGGAGGCCGTGGAGGAGTGGACAGAGCCGGCGGGCCCGCACCCGCACGGCCACGGGGCCGAAGGCAGCCAGGACTACCCGGCCGGCCGCCTGTGCCTCCCGGAGGACGAGCCTTCCGACCTGGACGGCCGGGCCCAGGGCGAAGGTGGCCTCTACTGCCCCGGCAGGGACGGCTACCAGGACTACTACTCCTCCGAGGCCAACGGGAATGTGGGCGGCGCCTCGCCCTACCGCCCGAGGCGCGGGGACGGGGACCCGGAGGACCAAGAGGAGGACATCGACCAGATCGTGGCCGAGATCAAGATGAGCCTGAGCATGACCAGCATCGCCAGCACCAGCGAGGCCAGCCCCGAGCACGCGCCTGAGCTGGGGCCCGGGGACTGCACGGAGGCCTGCATGCCCGGCGAGGCCGGACGGGGGACCAGCCGGCACGAGGCCAGGCCCAAGTCGCTGAACCTCCCTCCCGAGGCCAAGCACCCCGGAGACCCCCAGAGAGGCTTCAAGGCCAAGGTCAGGACGCCGGAGGAGAGGCCGCAGTGGGCCCAGGAGCAGGTAGGCGGTGCCATCCCGGGCCAGGGGCTGTGGCGGCGGCTGTGGCCCAGCCGGTGCTGAGGCCGGACGGTAGGGGTGGTGTGAGGCGGGAGGGCCCGGCCGCCGCGTGCGTCTTCGGTGAACGAGCTGCCCTGGAAACTGCTCCTGGCAGAGGAGCAGCAGCATGGCGACCCTGAGCGCTGCAGGTGGCTTCCTGCGGGCAGTGTGGCACTGCCAGCGTGGGGGCTGCAGGTGTGTATGCGCTGCTCTGGCCAGGGTGGTGGCAGTGGCCTCCATGTATTTCACGGCGGCCATTGTACCTGGCTGTCCTGCCTCTAAACTGTCCAGGCCTTGGCCAGATGGGCAGTTAGCTATGAATGGTGACTCTATCTTGAAAATAATTATTTGAAAGTTTGACGGAGTCTCGGGGAAGGAAGGAACGCTAATGTGGGCAGTGTTTATAAAAAAAATTACATTTTCTTTTAACTAAAGGAAAGCATACACATATTCTGATAAAGACATCTAAAAAAAAGGTGACATTCAAAGACAGAAAAACCCATCATGAGTATATATAAAGGTGTGAGTATTGTATTGTAATGGAACTTGTATTGGTCCGCTCTACGGATGGAGTGGAAAGACTTAAGTTTTTTTTTTTCCCAGTGGAGTTCGTGAATTTGAATAATGCAATATATAGTATATAAAATATATATAATACATAGCAAAGGCTTATATACGGACTGTGCGTCATATTACCTCACTGTGAGATTTCCAGCATTTGCAGTTTGTACACCTGGTGCACAGGAGAACTTTCTAAAGGTTAAGTAGAAGTTGACTTTACTGTGGGGGGTCCCTGTCACTCACAGCAGCTCTGCAACTGGGGGACTCTGGGCTGTAAGGAAAGGGCAGGTGGCCTGCCCGGGTCTGGGCTTCAGGCCAGTGGGCTGCCATCTTACCTCGGTCTTCGGCAGAGCCTGGACTCCTTCCCGACGGTGGCAATGGCCCCACAGGGACTGACGTAGGTCAAATAGGGCCTGTGACAAACGCAGCCCGGGGCAGCAAATGGCATCTGAGTCAAAGGTTCTGTCAAGCGAAGATCAGCTCTGGACCTGGCGGACACTGAGCAAGACCTGCTGTTTTGCTTTCTGTGCGTCTTGCTCACCAGATGCCAATTTGAGCGACAGTCCACAGGCCTCTGGGTTGAAGAGTTTTGGGACCGGTGCGTGAACGAAGGGCTGGTGGTTCCTGTGCAAGGGTATGTGCGGGTGGAGGTCTCTCCATGTGCAGGACCAGGGGAAGTCTCTTCCTCAAAGACACGCTGAATGGAAAAGCAGATAACTTCAGTTCCGAATTAGATGTGGGTCCTTGAAACAACTTCTATCTTGGATTCTGGAAAAGTTCATTTAAGCTGAAGGATGATAGTATAGCTTTTTTCATTCATTCATTCATTCATTCATTCATTCATTCACTCATTCATTCATTCACAAACTAGTTCTATCTGGGGAAACCTAACAGCTCCCGTCGCATTGAATAGGCCTTAAAGAATGCGCCCTGTACAACCTTCCAAGGTCTCTGTACACCTGGTGCACAGGAGAAACCTCACGCCCTGTAGTCCTGATTAGCCCTTTTTGCATTAAGGATTCTGAAACTGGACCAAGAGCCACTGGTGGTAGAAATGACCTTGAAAGCAGAATTCTATATAAAAGGGTTCCCTGAGTAATTTAGGGGTGTGTTGTTTGAAGTTTCAGGCTGTTTTCCCCAAATGAGTCCCTTACTCTCCGGGACACGGCGGGGCTGTGCAGGAGCCAATGAAAACAGGTGCTCAGGAGGCCACGGAGGCCCGAGCCATCTCCGTGTCCCCAGAGCTATCTGCACAGTCAGTGCGGTGCTGCCTGGGGTTAAGACTGTGGCAACAGCAATCTGAAGGAGGAGGCGGGTGATGCTGGCCGCTTTCTAAAGAGCTCATCACTGGGAAGCCACCCAGGAGCTCTGTACCTTAATGTGCATCTCAGTAAGATGCCACGTTCAAGTTGGAGGATGACGCTACAGGAGACCTCAGTTGCAGGAACAGTTGTGTAGCACCCTCCCCTCTCTTTTCACTTTAAGGCTTGAAAACTTGAGTATTTTTGAGTGTATCTAATGTGAACGTCCGAACTCTGACACATTGGGAACATCTACATGACGCTACAGGTGGATAAGTCCACACCTGACTGCCTGAGACAGGTCAAAACGTAGGTGTCCCAAAACTATCATCTACAGTCACCTTCAGGCTCTACCCGTAAGGGTATGTAAAGCAAATGAATTTCATATTTAGCCTCAGGTCCCACCCCCAACCAAAGATGCCAAAATCTAAGAAAAGAAATCCAGATCCAAAACACTTGAGAGGCCAAGCTTTTTGGAAAGGGGCTATTCCACCCGTACCGAATGCTGTTTATTAAGTCATCGCATTAATGACAAATACGTGTGGTAGATTTCAAAATGGGAAGATAAAACATTCTCCACAGTGCCCACCAGCCCGACAGCTGAGCTCTTTTCTTTACAGACCGCAGAACTGGTCATTAGCCACCTAGCTGTCCTTATATCCCAGAAGTAGTGTTGTCACCCAGGCTTTCAGACCGGCCATGTCATAAACACTTCTCCGTGTTGCCATGCCATTCGCTTGATTATTTTTGCTGGCCTTTTAATCCCACTGGGTGATGCGCCACCTGAGCCTGGGCACATTCTGCCACTGGGCGCAAGGGCTGTGGATGGCATTTCCCTGCTGTCAGAGACAGGTCTGTGTAAATCATGCTTCTTTCTTCTGGTGTATCACATGAGGGCAGACTCCACCCTGTCCATCAACATCGACGGGTTTCCCCATGATCATCTTATCTAACTGCCTTTCGCCTCCTGTGAATGCTCGACTTGTGTTTTTTATCTTCGGGTGTTGTGATGCTCTTCCGCTTCATAAAAGCCTTTCAGGTTCTCACTGCAGATGTTTTCTCTGTAGCCTGTTTTCTTTCAAGTTCCAGTCACTTGCTTCATCTTTGCAGCATGTTTAAGACATGAGTGACTGATTCGTCTGTCACCTTTCACCTCTTTGGGTTCAGAGTCACTGGGGTAGTTCCTGCTCCCCAAACAGGGTGGATGGAGACGCTGCGTTAGTCCGGCTCACGGAAACGAGTCGTTCTGTGTGAGGGGCGTGGGACATGTGGCCTTTAGGGCTCCTCGCCTGTAGAATGCTGCGCCTGTTGAAAAGGCTCCGTTTTGTGAGTAGTCTGTCCACCTGCTTTTGTCCGGTGAGACCAAGAGGAGCTGTGAGGCAGGAGACGGGGCCCCTAAAACTGTGGAAGACGTGGTAGGGAACACAGGTCTCTGTAGGAGTAATCTTTAAGTAAAAAGTTTCTTCCCCCCACACACAACGCACATGTTGGTTGATTGAGGCAAATTTGGAAAATATAGTAAAAAAGTGTTGTCTTATGAAGTAATGTGGAATTTCACTGTGGAAAGGTTTCCAGTCAGGGACCAGCTGCCCGTCTCGGGAAGCCCCGTGCAGGATCCCACACAGCACCCTGGTAGAGGTGTCCGCGCGCGGACACAGTCTGGCCCTTACGCGTGGATTCCGGTTGCTCATCTCCTTGCTCGCTAAAGTGCATCACCCCGAAGTCAGTGTTCTTGACAGTTTTGCAGGCATTCACGGGCCGCTTCCATGTTTCCGGCTCGGTTTCCATAAGGCTTTACCTTCCTTTTTTGGCTCTCATACTGTAAATTTTCCATGCATTGGCTTCTGTGCTTTTTGGTGATGACTTTTTAAATTTTGGTGATGAAAAATGACCCGCAAGTGTAGCGCTGAAGCGCTGGTCACTGTTTCTAAGTGCAAGAAGGCTGTGCAGTGCGGAGAAAATACATGTGTTAGATAATCTTGCTCAGGCATGACGTATACACCGCCAGCCCCTCGTTCAGCGTTCGTGGGTCAGCTACACAGTCTGACCACGCAAAGGAACAGAAAATCCACCCGTGGCTGTGGCCACTCTAGGAAGTGCTGAACGACATCTGTAGTAAGCGCTGAATTATAGAAGAAACAGAAATGTGGCTGAATTCAAAGATCAGTGAGAAGGTGCCCAATTAAAGAAAAATACAGTGGATAGGCTGGAAGCGTAGTAAATTTATCATCTTGTGATACGCTGGGATCAGGGAAATGTTAAACTCCTCTCAGCAGGTGTTTCGTTATAAACATTGCATACACTTATTTGTAAGGAATATGTACTCAGTGAGTGTTTTTAAACGCAAACAGATATAAAACAAGTTTCTGGGTCAGTTGGTTGATGGGAACCTTCCCTGTGTCTCCACTAAGAGTGATCATTCAGTGTTTACTGATTCAAGCTTTGCAGTGATTTTAGTAAACAGAACCCCTATGAGTGTAAGTCACGCCCCAGGACTGAAGGGATTCTGGTTCTAGTGCCCCCTACAGATACCAAGATCTGTGCGCGTCACTGTCCCTTACGCAGGCATTCCCCTAGTGTTTGCATCGAACCTGCACACATCCTTCCAGATACATTAAATCCCCGCTAGGGGACTTACAGTACCTAAAATGATATGAACACCCTTTAGCCCACTGTTCTGTATTGGTTGGTAGAACGACAGTGATAAAGACCAGTGTGTATTCAAATCAGATGGAATTTTTTTTTTTCCATCTCTAGTTGGGCCGAATCCTGACATGTGGAACCCACCGGTACAGAGGCTCAGCCGGGTTGTCTGGTGGATGAGGCTGGCAAATCTTGTTGCAAAGCTTTCCTCTCCCCGGAGCTTCACGCCGAGCCGCGTGAAGTCCCTGGTGCACTGTGTCGGGGATGCTAGTGCTGCCCGCCCAGCGTGCTCCGACGTGCTACGCATCAGGCCTTTTCTCTGCATGCAGGACCTACGGGGAAAACCCCAGCACCCAGGCGGACGAGGGCCAGAACACACGGCCTCCCAAGGCCCCTCTTTATGTGGCTCAATTCCAGGATGAGTCGACACCAACCCAAAGGGTGGTGATGGGAAGGCGCTCGTGTCCGTCACCCCTGTAATCCTTTGCTTCTGCAGATTTAATCTTTCCTTTAAAAAAAAAAATATAGAAAGTCCCGGGTGTCAGTGGAGGTGGCATTGGTGTCGGTAGTTTCCGCAGCTCCGAGTGAAGGGCTTTAAGGCTCACGTCAGCGACTCCCGCGGCATCCTAGAGACAGAAGCAAGGATTCGGCCCACGGTACGTGGGAAGCAGCAGGTCAGCCCTGCGCAGGGTGAGGAGCTCATCCCTGACCTCATGGCTGCGAAGGGCCGAACGCGCTGCACTGCGCGCGAGCTCAGCCATAACGCTGCTGGCGCAGCCCTGGGGTGGAACCACTGGGGGTGGAACGTGGGTCTGCGCCGTGCGCCCCTGCGCCCCGCCCGTGATGGGGTGCCGGGCTGCGTGGGTGCTGCGTAGTGCTCCTCGCGCGCAGGGGCAGCGCGTCCGCTCGCCTGCCCGCCGCCCTGGTGCGGAAGGCCTGCTGGTCACAGCGCGCGCGAGGGCGAGCGAGGTGGTCCCTGGGCTCGGAGGCTCCCGCCCGCAGAGCCGCCCCTGCCTCCTGACTGGAGGAGCGCTCAGGGCGGAGGGCGAGCAGGTCAAGGCCAGGCGACCCATTTGGTACTTTCGTGTCACTGAGCTGTGTTGATAAGCGATGTCAGTGCGTTCGGTGGACCTGGAGACTCGCCGCTGCCCCTCGCTGGACAGAGCAGTCTGCCGCCCCGCGCTTCCCGGGGCTCCTCGCCGTACTGCTGAGACCCGGCGCTGGCGCGGCGCCTCCGCAGGCCTGGGAGGGCTCTCGCGGCTGCCTCCGGGTGGCCTGAGCGCCGCGGGCCGCCCGCTTCCGAGCCCTGCCCCCTTCACCTGTCGCCTCGTGATGTCCGGCACGGGACTGCGTGCCCCGAGCAGCTTGCCTCGCACCCGAAGTTCTTCCCGTAGGGACTTACTCCTTTGAGCCCCGAAGATGTCTAGTGCTGCAGAGTCCTAGCCTGGACCCCGGTGGTCGTTCAGTCCCCGGCGTTTGCTGTCCCCAGGAGCGGCGTGAGGGCGGCTTCACGCTGGGTCTGTAGAGCAAATACACGTTTTGATTATCTAAGCTTCTCATGATCTCTGCTGATCACCATCCCGGCCAGCACTTTCCAGAGAGAGCCCTGAGATAAATACAGCATAGCCAGCTCGATAGAGCAGTTAAAGACAGGCATGATCCAGCGCCCGAAGCCACGTCAGACACACAGGTGTCCATCACGGCCCGACACAGAGACGCTTTGGCTGCTACTTGGTGTTTGCTTGAGGCTTGTTTCTCAGAGGAGATGTTGAGATTGCGTGAGGAATTTTGGGGCCCAGGTGCCTCACACAGGGGCCCCTCGGCGGGGTGTGGAGCCGGCACTAGCTCCTGACTTTGAGCAGAGGACGAGAGGGGCCATCTGCTGGCTGGGGCTTCTCTCCTCCAGAGTGCAGAGGGCTGCGGGGTGCAGACGGGGTGGCGGTGCAGACGGGGCCTTCGGTACCGGGACGGAGGGGCCCGCGGGAGGGCGGAGCCGGAGAGAGAGCTTGTGGGTGATGCTGAGGACGGGCTTTGGAGGGACCTTGGCTGCCATCAGAGCCAGGGAGGAAGCAGCTGCCCCCAGCCCGCCCGCTGCTTCTCCCGAGTTTGGGCACCTTCTCCTGACTTCTTCCCATAAAGCCCACTCGCCTTCAAAGCTGAGCCGCCCACCCCATCCGGCTTTCCCAGTGTCCTGGGCTAGCTGGCACTCCTGCCTCTCCTAGCTGGCCATACACAATGCCACCTGTGATACGCCAAGCGCTGCGGGTACACAGGCAAAAATGTCAAAATGTTGAATTGTGAAACTCACTGGGGGGCCAGACAAGGACAAGCTGTGCCCTTCTCCTCCTGTCTCAGGTAAACTTGGGACAGATGCCCCTCGAGCCCATGAGTTCCAGGCCGACTTGGGCTCTGGGTGAGAATCCGAGAGTCTTGAGGACTTTGAGGGGCTCCGGGAGGCTGAGCGGTGAGACTGAACGTGGAGGCGTGTGGGACTAGAACTGTGACGGGGCTGCGAGCCCTGAAGGAGACGGAGAGCAGACAGAGGGTCTGGGTGAGGGTAGCGATGAGAGCGGCACAGGCCAGGGCCTCTGTGGTGAGGACGGGAGCTGGAGAGAGCTGGAGCGTAGCAGCCGAGGGCCAGGCTGTCGGGAAGGCCAGATGCCGCAGGGCAGGAGGAGGGGCCCGCGACTTTGCTTGAAAGAAAGGACTTATTTGTTGGTGCCTCTGTGTCCTAGTGGCAGCCTGAGCAGGGTTGGTGGGATAGGAGGCCAGAGCCAGCACTGGAGGTGTAGGAGAGGGATGGCAGGGTGTCTGCCTGGGGCACGCGCAGAGCAGGACCTGAGCAGTAGCAGCAGGCAGATGATGGTTGGTATGGTGTGTTTGTGTGTGTGTGTGTGTGTGTGTGTGTGTGTGTGTGTGTGTGTGTGAGAGAGAGAGAGAGAGGCTGGCTTGGATTTCACCAATCTGTCAGAAGTCTACATCTAGGGCATGCCATGGGAAATGACAGACGCAGGGACAGGACCCAAGGCAGAGAGGCGGCCTGTGTGTGTCCCGCTTCCTGGCCCTGGTAACCCTGGGGCTCCAATGCTGGATCCTCTGTGGCACCTCACATGGACTCCTCACCGGCTGACAAAATCTAGCAGATAAAATCCTTTAGTCAATGACATTTTCTAGGAAGTACGGGGCTGCATACAAGAAATTTTAGAAACATAGTCTGTTTGGAAAGAAAGCCCACGTGGCAGAACACAAGATGCAGAAACTCATAATGTCATGCATGGCGTGTTTGCCCAGGATGTGACAGCTGAACGTGCCAGTCAGGGGGCTTCACCCCATGGCATGCAGGTCACAGCCAGTGCTAACCAGTTACTAAAAATAACATGCAGCTGTGGTAGTAGGGGCTCACCACAAATAATGCCAGGCTTGTGTCAGGTAGTGTCATGGACAGTGCAGGAAAAATACACGGCTCAGACATGTTGGGCAGAGGAGATGCTTTATGAGATGGGATGGCACTCGCTCGAGGTTTGCCAGCTGGTTCTGCCACCTACTTTCACGGAAGAGAAGCTTGTCTTTCTCTACCTAAAACCAAGCCAATTCCAGAACAGCTGGAGCTTAAGGATGTTCAGAGCCAGGATTGCAGAAGTCCATTGTCCTGCTCGTCTTAGTTCAGTGGCTAACACGCAGCTAGCTCAGGTCTGCTTCTGGTCCTGCTGCCTTCGAGAAATCCACCAAGAGTTGGGTGTGCGCTGTCCTTGGTGCTGACACCCTCGCATCCTCACCGCAATGGCCGTGGCTGCTGCGGGCTCTGGGGTCAGTGTGCCTGGCCTGGACATATAATGTGAGAACGATGCTCCGTAAGAATAGCTTGAGGCAAGACGCCTCCCTCCCCAGGAATCAGTACCCACCCTCCTCTCCCATGGCTCAGCCTCCCTCCGCTTTGGCATACACATGTGCCTGTGACTTCTGGCTGTCTCTGAGGCACGTCTGCTCAGTTAGATCCTGGTACAGCTCTTCTCTTCCAACCTTTGGGACCCCTGCTTCTCATCAAAGCAGCCTTTGGAACCAGCTGGGAAACATCTATTCTTGACCTTTGTGTTGAGTGAAGACTGTTGAGTCTGACTGGCATGTATTCCTGTGCAGACTTGCTCAGCCAGCGTCTTCCACCGGTGGGCTTGGACTGGGCCAACAGTTTTAATGGCCTCTAGTCCCTCTGGTTACCCTGTCTTTTCTAGTGCTAGGAAACAGAAGCTCTCCCTTGCTGTGTTTTGTTCCCTGGTGCCTTTATTTGTTCCTTTATTCATTCATTCATTCAACTACTCATACCTTTGTGTACTCATTGGGCCCCAAGCATGGAAAAGACAGCATGCTTACTGCTTCCAGAAATGTCAGCGTGAGTCTTCAAGGAAAGAGAGATTTTCTGGCCATTTGCAAGTCCCAGAAACCCACTGCAGAAGCAAGAGCAAAGGCAGATGTGGCTCTTCTTGTGACTGTATTTTGTTCGCAAATTATGGGAGATGTAAGGAAACATTCCTGTCTGAGGTTTCTCTTGCTTACTATCTCATTAATATTTAATCTTAATCCCCCTCTGAACATCTCAAACAATGAAGAATAAAGCAGAAAGAATAACTGGAGAGATTCCATCACCCAAAGTATGGGGAGTTTGACCCATCTGCCAAGGTCATGAACTGGTAGTTTTTCCAGGGATTTGTGGAAAGTTTGCTTATTCCTTTATGCTGCAGTCAGTGGGTGAGGTAGTACATGAGAAGCAACAAAAGGCTTTTTTTTGAGACAGGGTTTCACTCAGTTTGCTCATTTCAGGCTGGTCCTGAGCTCACTCTCTAGCCCAGGCAAGCCTCAAACCCAGTAATCCACCTGCCTCTGCCTCCCAAAGGCTGGGATGACAGGCGTGAGCCACCACACCCACCAAAGGCTTTATTTTCAGACAATGAAATATTCAGCTTTAAAAGGAAATTAGGACTCTTGCTACAAAGGGCATGAACTTGAATATCATGCTGAATGAAATAAGTCAGACACCAGAAGACCAGGTAAATATGAATCCACTCGGGCTCAGCTTAGAGCTGTCAAATTCTCAGAGAGTGGAAAGAGAATGACACTCTGGGGCCAGGGAGGAAAGGTGTAAGGTATCAGCATTTAATGGGAAGGGAATTTCCCTTCCCAGAGTGCAAAGAGTTCTTGAAATGAGTGTGGGGGGCTGTCATACAACAGTGTGAACAGACTCAGTGCCACTCAGCTGTTCACATAAGAAAGGTTAAGATGGGAAACTTTAGGTTGTGTTTATTTACTACCATAAAATGAATAAACAAAAGACTTCTGGTCCTTAAACTGACCTGGGTTAATTTGCAGCATCTAAAACTGAGTCGGGCCAGTCTGAACAAATGTGATAAATATCACACAAGCAAAACCATTCTAGACCAATGAAAAGTCATTCGGTGGAGCCACAGGAGGAATGAGCTAGCCACAGCCACTTGGGCCTGTGACACCGGTGTGTGCGGCTCTGAGGCAGTGGGCAGCAGCCCTGGAAGTCTCCAGAAAGTATTTAGGACTAAAATGAACCATGAGAAGCACAGCTGTGCCCTGGTGGGGCGGAAGGAAGGAGCCTCCTTTCACAGCCTCTAGGACTTAGGCAGCACAGGACAGGGTCCCACCTTGGCAGGGACATAAAGGACAAAAGATTATTAAAGCTCTTGGAACTGTTTTTTAAAAAAACTTAATTTTATTGGTACATTTTGGGTATACACTGTGACCATGTTCATCATTGAGAATTTTGTGCCTGTACATGATATATCTTCATTCCTGTTTTTTTTTTTTAATTTTTTTTTGAGACAGGGTCTCGATTTGTACTTCGGGCTGGCTCTGAGCTCACTATGTAGCCCAGGCAAACCTCGAACTCAGCAATCCTCCTGTCTCTGCCTCCCGAGTGCTGGGATTATAGGCGTGAGCCACTACACCCGGCCCTGTTTTTTTTCCCATTCTGCTTCCCTCCCTCCCTATTTACAAAAGCTTTGTTTCTGCTTTTCTTCCTTTTCTCATGTTTTTCCTTTTCCTTCTTCCCTTTCCCCATTCCCCTCTCTACTTCCTCTTCCCCTTAGAACCATTGGTTCCTATTTCACATTATTATACATTTTGATCCTGATTTACACTTTCAGCTTCTCACACCAGAGAAACAATTTGGTAATTACACTTGTGTGTCCTATTTATTTTATTTAAGAGCATCTTCTTGGACACTGGCTTCTGGTAAAGTGGCTGAGGTCATTTTCATTATTGTCATTAAAATAAACATATATAGATGCTTAGCAACATAGTCTGTTGTGGCATATCAGTTTTTCTCTTCTTACTGCTGATTGGTCTTGTTGTTCTGCATACAAGCATCACAGAAGATGATTGGACCACATATCCTGGAGTCCAGGAAAAGATTCAAATTCAAAGTACAGTTTCTACTGAATATGTATGGCTTTTGTACCATCATAAAGGAAAAAAAATGTCCAACCAGTGTTAACTGAGCATCTGTCTTGTTAAATCTACCATTAGAGTAGCAACTAGTCAACTAGTTTTACTCTTTTCTTCTTCATCCTCTCTTCTTTCTTCTCCTCCTCCTCCTCTTTCTTGTTCTTCTTCTTGTTCTTCTTATTCTTGTTTTTCTTCTTCTTGTTCTTCTTTTCCTTCTTCTTCCTCCTCCTCTCCTTCTCCTTCTCCTTCTCCTTCTCCTTCTCCTTCTCCTTCTCCTTCTCCTTCTTCTTCTTCTTCCCCTTCTCCTCCTTCCCCTTCTCCTCCTTCTCCTTTTCTTTTTGGAGACAGGGTCTTGCTTTGTAGTTCACACTGGCCCTGAGCACATTATGTAGCCCAGGCTAGCCTCAAACTCACAGCAATCCTCCTGCCTCTGCCTCCTAAGTGCTGGGATTACAGGCGGGAGCAACCAGCCCTGGCACTGTGGTGTGTGGTACTGATTGCTGGTGGGCGTGCATCACCACACCCAGTATTATTGTATGTGGTTACTGGGCATTGAACTAGGGAACTTGCACTTGCAAGGCAGATGCCAGAACCGCTGAGCTAAATCCCCGGCTCTCTTCACTTTCTCAAAGTTTGAGCAAAGACGATATTTTGCTTTATATATATTCATAAAAAGTTGAACAGATAGGTTTAGTAGAAGCTAACTGGATAATTCTAGATGTATATTATCTGGTTAAATTTGTTTCTAAAATTCTGAATCCTAGCACTTCTGTGTCTGCAGCTATAGGGAATCCCTCAGAACCTAAGCTCACTTATTATTTAGGACTAGTCATGCTGAGTGAAACCAAGGGCTCCTCCTCAGAGGAGGACACAGATCCGGTATTGCAAGTCCACGCTTGGCCTGACAGCTGTACAAGTAGAAGCTAAATGCAGAAGACACCCCATGGAAATTGAAGCCTAACACTGACCTAGTGCTGGACATTTGCTTACCATTTCAGTCGGGCACCTTTGTTTCATTCCTTTCTCAGATGGCAAGCAAGTTTTCCCAGTATGTGTGCACAGGGCCCAAGGCTCAGGGTGGGCGCCGAGGAAGGCGGGAGGTGTGCAGGTCAGGTTCCTGGAGGACAGCGGGTGCTGTCGCGGACTCTGGGCACTCAGTTGATCACCACTTGATCTGCAGGCTGGAAAGAATAGACACGAGCAGAAGCAGCCACGCTGGCCACCATACAACCATTTCAGATAGGACTGGAGTGTTTCTTATTTGAGAATTCATCAGAATCAAATGGAGGGAGATTCATTTGTTCTGCAGCTCTCCTCTTGGCCCCCGAAGATCACAGTAATACACACGCACGTAACATTTGATGTATGACTAAACTGTTGTTCGGTAGCTTAACACAGCATCATGCATCTCCACCACTGTCTACATCTGGAACATTCTTATCTTCCCAAGAAGAGACTTATCCTTCCTGGCACTCAGCCCCTCAGCGATGACATGCCTGTTTTCTCTGTGCAGGGATTCACAGAAAGAAAACATGAAATATTCTCTGGTGACTTTGTATGTGTGGAACCCTGTGAGATGCAATGTTTTGTATCTGGCTTCACTGCTTAGCATTACATTTCCAGGGTTGACCCATGTTGTAGCATGTGTCGGGACTTCATTCCTCCTTTATCCTGGAGGGCTGAGTGATGTTCCACAGGATGGATATACTGTGTGGCATTTGT
>PVIC010011244.1:0-41900 GCA_004025085.1 Thryonomys swinderianus
CCAAACATCATATCCAGCCATAATACATCAACGGACTAATCCAGTATCACATATCCATGATCCAGTCCCCTCCCCAAATTCCCACCTATGAATGCATGAGACTTTGGGGAGACAGATAGATATAAACCATAACAACCTATAAACAAGTGTTGGTGTCCTGTTTTCTTAAGGATACCAAGGCAGGCACAATCAGTACAACACAGAGAACTGACCAATTCTCCTTAACAGGAAAATTCTCATTAGCACCAAAAGAATTTGAATGTACCTTGGTCTGTTTCTTCCTGCTTTGATTTTACTAATCTCTTACTAATCATTTAATTGAAAAAGTAAGACACATCTAGTTCACCATTCGCATTCTTCAAATCCCTGGATTTGATTGACAGTAACAGCTTACATGAACTCAGCTCTTGGCTTCCCTCGTGCTTCCCTCTCCAGGAACAAGGCTGCCGAGTTCAAAAGTGAATTCCTCAGTTCTCCACAAATGCATCCCTGTCAGAGGAGCCTTTGCTGGCAGGAGTCTGACAAAAAGCATCCGGTCAACATACGTCTGCCCCTTTGGGTCTGGGTATCTATGATGTCCAGCAATTGGGTTTTCAGTTTGTGATCAAATGGAGGCTTTATTTGGTTTCATTTTAGAATAACATTAACTCACTCTTCTGGTGTCCCATAAAAAAATATGAATATGAAATTCTCAAAGAATAAATTCGAAGACAATTATTTTGAGTGAGTGAGAGAATTCAAGACAACCCATACAATGATAAAGTATAATAGTGCAAGACAAGCAAGGTGGAGCAGAAGGTTTTTAGAGAGTTATCCCTAAAGAAAATTTGAAACACTTATATAAGTAGTCAAAACAGTATAATAAATCTTACATCTACAATCCAGCTTCAGTGTAGTAATTACCAATTACAGCCAACTACGGTTTATCTTTAATTCCACCCACACACTTCCCCTTGTAATTTCAAGGCATGTTCTAGACATCATAACATTCTATCTGTAAATATTGCAATGAGTCTCAAAACAATGAGGCTGAGTGAGAGGAGCTAGATAAAAAGAATAAATACTTTACAACTATTCTAGAACATGCAAACTAATCTAAGTTCACAGACAAAGTCGATCTGAGGTCTTCTGGAAGAGAACTAGGAGGGACAAGATTGAGAGAGACTGCAGGATCCCAGGAAGAACACCCTGAGGGACATGAGGGTGGCTTGGTCATCTCCACGTGGGGCGCCTTCCCCACTCGCCAGACTGAAGGTACTGGGTACTGGCGGTTCACACTACACCTCCTCATACGTCGATTTTAAAACAGTACATTCAAGTTGAAGATTGGCTTTAAGATAATAATGACTTTTTAAATGGAGGGGAATGTTTCTTTCATTCCTTCTTTTTTGTTGACAAATACTGAGACTCTGCATTTGCCTTGAAGCACAGCTTCGGGTCTGTTCTGGAGATTTTCTGTTGCTGTAGTTTTTGAAATCATCTCCTCTGACCTGGCAGTCATTTAAGAGAAAATTATTCCTTTTTTAAAACACTTTTTTTCATTGTTTCTTTCTTCAATTGTTTCATTGATTCTTAATTTTGTTATCAAGGCCTCATTTGCATGATGGTCAGGGAGTTTTGCCTGAATTATTTTGACTTTTGGGAACTAGTGAAATTCTTATTATGGATGTGATCAATTTTCATAGAAGTTTCACTGGCCCTTGCAAAGAAGGCAAATTTTCCACTTGCAAGATAAAAATTTCTGACATTTATCAATAGGACAAACTTTCTTAATTTCTACAATGTAACTTGATATGAATTAATAGCTTTGAAAAGTTCCTTTGTATTTTTCTATTTCTCCTATGTGTGTAATTTCTACTTCATGAATTCTGTTGCAATGCAATTCTGTGCCTATTCACTGACTTTTCTATCTTTATTATGTAATGTATTCTTTGGTATCATAATGCTCTCTTGTCTTTTTAAATTTTATTTCTGTCTTGGATTTCTTTCTCCTCTGTAAACTGGCAAACCGTGTGTGCTTTGATCTGTGCTTGCCTGATATGCTTCTGTTCAGTCTTTCTATATGCAACTTGTACAGCTCACTTGTTTTAGATATATCTTTTTTAAGCCACTTAAAGTTGGATGTTGCTATATGCTACAGTATGAGAACTATTTATCTTAATGGAAGAGTTTGTCTTGTATGTTTATTGATACAGCAGATGTGTTGATTTCAGATCTATTGTGTGATTTTGTTCTCTGACTACAGTTACCTGAATTCCTTCAGTGTGAGGCCTGCTTCTCTCTGGGTGTGGGCAGACTGAGAAGAGAGTAGAGAAGGAGAAAAGAGAACAGATCAAAGGGGAAGACCTTGGAGAGAAGAGGAGAGAGATTCAAGTTGTGATACTTAGGATTTGGAATGTTATCATTATTATAACTATATTATCACATAAAACTGGTTTTTCAAGAGTTTACCATCCATTTTTCAGCACCACTGGGCAATAGTACAATTAGCATTTTCTTTATCAACTTCTATCTCTGCTACATTTTCTGATTTAAGTCAACAATAGCATCTTTGTCAATTTCTACTTTGAATTTTTAAGTACATTAATATTTTGCTATGTCATGGGTATGGGCTGCCCCCAAGGGTTAGAAACTTGGGCCCAGGGTGGTGATATAAAGAGAAGGTGGGACTTTTAAGAGCCTGTGGAGAGGTCACAACCCTGCTTTGATTTCCCCTCTGAAATGTGACCTCTCACTTTCACACATTCTCAACTCGGTGTCACTGTCAAGCCATGTGCATGTACCAGTGCCAAGCCAAAGATAGCACCATGCCCTTGAGTTTTCAGAACTATAAACCAAGTAAATCTCTTTTCTTTGTAACTTACCCAGGCTCAGAGATTCTATTATAGTAATAGAAATGGCTGTGTCTACTATTTTATTTTCTTTGTCTCTCTAATTCTACCAATTTTATATACTTCTTACCATCTCTTTCTCATTCCAATTTCTGTTAGCTAACTTTCACTAGTTAATTATTTCTACACTGTCAGGGTATATAACATTTATATTTTACCACCACATTACATTTAGTCTTAGATCAGAGCCTAAATATAATCACTGCTAACAGTCATACTTTTGGCTAAAGCTTACTTAGCTGACTCTCAGTTGGCCAAAGTTCATCTTCTCGTTGTTTCCTCAAAAGGATTCAGAAGAACTATACTTTCTGAGTTCTTGTATGTTCAAAGCATCTTTTTCTGTAGCCTTTATAATTTTTGAACAGCTTGTATGATATAAAATTCTTGGTTTGCACTTTCCTTAAATATCTTCTAAATGTTTTTCTTATCCTCTTCTAACGTTAAATGTTGTTTTGGCAAAGTCTGAGCTCAACCTGATTTTTTCTCTCCCTGTAGACTTAATTTTTGGTGTTTTATTGTCCAAGGGGACTTTAATTTCCACAACTTTACTGTACCCCAGGGGAGAATGTCCTACAGCAGTTTCCCCATGAGTGCTACATAAATATTCAATAAGTAGATTCAAGTTTTGTTTTATTCCAGGAAATGTTTTAAAGTATATTTTAAAACATTTGTTCCATTCTATTGTTTTGGCTTCTTTGGAGACTTCAGTTCTGCATATGTTGGCTTTCCTTTGCCTCCCAGCCATCTCTCTCCCACACTTTGTGGTCATAACTCTTCTCTTACCTAGATTTTGATTTTCTCTCCCATTTTTCTTCTCTCACAGTTCATGGACTTTGCTGCTTATGTCCTTCTTCTCTCTGAGCCATCCAGTCTGTAAGGTTTGTATCTAGGTGTCCACATCAACCTCATATGCTCACAAATGAGGCTTTTGGGAAGGTGGCTGGGTCAAGGGTGTGTGACCTTGGATTAAGGGACTCTGATCACTAAATTAGACCACTGATTGGTTTGGCATAGTTATGGGTATGGATAATAGGAAGCCCCACCCAGTGTAGGTGGTAACACCCAAGAATTTTGTAGTGTGGGTAAGATAAAAGAAGGGAAACGGAGGCTTGTTGCTGCTTCACTTCCCTGCCACCTGCCTGCCATGCCATGAACTGTTTCTCCTCTACAACACCTCTCTACCACGTCACTCTCCTTTGGAGCCAGCTGACTATGGACTGAAACCTCTGTAACCTGTGAGTTAAAATAAACCTTTCCCCCTTTAACTCGTGGTCATTGTGTCCCAGAAACGAGAAAGTAACCAAGACAGATTTATTTCCACACCTCTCCTCAGCTTGCTATTTTGTCATTTGAGTCCCTGCACCTGTGCTTTGTGAATGTCCTAAACAGATAAAATTGCTGCTTTCAGGTGTTTTCTTTTGCTTTGTTTCTGATTGTGTTAGATTGGGCTCCATTTATCTGGAGCACACTCTTCTATTAAGGTGATTTATTGCTCTTCGTGTCTCAGAATATGTTTGTATCAAGGTTATTCAGTCTTCTTTTAAGTTATTTGTAGAGCCTATGGGTTGAACTTTCTTAAATCAGCTTTTGAACAGAAGTTTTATCCAGGGCTGGGGCAAGAACAACCTTCAAGAATTCTTAATAGCAAAGGATTCTTCTTTCCTGGATTCTACAGACACAAATTGCTTCCTGAAAAATATTATGTGATTGTTCATAGAGCTTGGGCTCACCAAATAAGATCAGCAGCTGCATGCTTCTGCCAGCAGGCCTAAGACCTGAAGTCCCATCCTATCCTGAGGGAACAGAGGGCTTCAGAGAACCTTGTCTTCAGGAAGGGCCCTCCTGCATGCTCAGTCTAAGCTCTGTGTCCTGGACTTTGTCCCTGGACTGTCCTGCACCTCTTGGTGTGAGCTCTGCTCCATGCGTAGACTCCACAGCTTACATTTGTCTCCAAATTTCCAACTCAGTGAGTCTCCTCCAGACCAGGTGTGATTTCTACAAAGACCAAGATGCACCCCACTGTACTCCCAAGCCTGAGGATTTCGGAGAACTGATGCTGGAGTTTCCAGATCACCCTCCTCCCCTACCTTCTTGCCTATCACAGGTCCAGCAGGTAGCGGGTGCTCTGCAGTAGGGAAGAGGTTGGCAGGAACACCTGAGACTGGTGGGGGCTGTAGGGAAGTACTGGACATCAACTAAAGGGAATACACACATGCACGCACGCATACACTGTAAGCCAACTAGAACTTGCCCAAGGCCCACTGTTATATGCATCTATGTTCTTGACCATTTCTGAACTCTTCTCTGTCATCTTGTATTAAGAACACAGACATCCCTCCCCATGTTAAAAGCAAAGGGTTTTAAGGGGGAAACATAGATTGGGGTAGCTCAGTACTTTAAATCCCTACAGAATAAAACCTAAGTCCAATGTAGACAATAAAATGAAAGCAGAGAGCCCCCAACTCACCCCTCTCCAAGGCTCTTAAACTCCAAGAATCTCTCGGTCCCCCTTCCATGCAACCTGTCAAGGCTGCTGCCCAGGAAGAGGGTCCTGAACCTTTCCTTGCTCACACGAACTCTGCTCAATGTCACCCACCCTGTCTGTGGGTCACCTCAATGGCTTCCTGTCCGTCCACCAGCCCTCTGACTCTCCTGGAAGCTTTTGTCACCTGAATCACCAGGTGTTTGTGGGGAGACACACAGTCTTCCACATATTCCTGTGACTCGGGCAGACTCCAGCCTGGTCCAGTCTGACTGCTCTGCTGTTGGCAGCTTGCTTCCTGTTAATGGCTCCAGATGGGTTGCAGTTGGCCTGGGCATGGGCCCCAGTGCAGGGACCTGGCTCCTCCCACACTGGACCTGGGGCACCTGGACTCCCGGTGCCTGCACCTCCACCCAGAATATGGAGAACTTTCATCCTGAGAGCCAGGCTGGGTGGTACACACAGTGGAGTACAATTGTACCATAAAGAAGGATAACTTTGAGTCATTTGTAGGAAAATGGGTGCACCTCAGGGTCATAATGTTAAGTGAAATAAATCAGACACGCGAGTGTCAGAATCACATGATTTCTCTTATACGAGAAACCTGAAGTGTAAATAAAGAACAAAATAAAAGGCAGATAATAGAGAACAGGGAGATAGATGAGACAGATGCTTTGCAAAGGGGAAGGGGATCGAAGAATGAAAAGAGGGTGAGGGGAGGGAGAGGAAAGGATGAAGATGTGTTCTATACATGTGCCAATTCCCCATGATAAGTATAATCATGTACTGTAAGCATGCACTAATAAAAATTAAAATGTTAAAAATAAAAAAGAACCAAGCTGAGTAGGCTGAGCTCAGAAAGCCGATGAATCCACATGTGGAAGAGTAGCCTGGAGCCAAGGCTGGGGCAGGCCCCAGACAGGAAACGCAAGCCCCTGCCTGTCACCTACCTGTTGCCCTGGCCAGCTTCCTCCAGGGCTGCTGCAGGCCTCCAGCTGCTCTGCCACAGCAGGAAATTGCTGGAGAGCAGCCTCAGCGGGCTGGGGCCAGGAGCTCTGGACTCTTCCCAGAAATAAACAGACTGCAAGGAAATAGATCAAGAATCCCTTCCAATTAGGACAGTTGGGTTTAAAAATTAGGTTTTTAAAATATTTTTTTCCTGAAGTAGGAAAGGGAACAAAATGCAAAAATCTGTTCTCTTCTTCCAAAAGCCTTTCAGTAGCAAATAAGCAAGGTGTCAGGACTGGGAAAGCCTTCTGTCTAGGCTCTGAGTAAATGAACTTGCCTTTTGGTAGAGAGCTTGAGTTAAAATTAAACGGATGCATATGCATAGCTTGCAGCAAGAATGATCCTACATGCAAGGCCTTAAAAAGAACTGAGAACATTTTTCTGAGTAGGGCAGCAGAGAAGAGAAGATAATCATCCCTCCTCTAGAAATCCCTCAAGAGCCCCTCTGCCTCCACGGCAAAGGAAGTTTCTCAGTGCCACTCACCAGATGCCCATGTGGTCTAAAACCAGGCTAGAGGTCTTTCACTGGGCTCTTCTGGACAAAGGACTATGATGCCCCTCATAATAAAGACAACTCCATGCAAAAGATGAGCCCACCTGCCTCCACATCTGTTCCCACTCCCAATAGGATCCTCGAAGTCTGCAGAAACATCTGTAATCTGTACACCAATGTCAATGTTACTGTCTCTCTTGTACTTGTGCTGCCCCGTTTTTATATAATTTTGAATCCAGTTCTAAATGAAAACTAAACCAAATTCTTAAGACCTAGAATAGTGCCTACTCATGGTCAGTGCTCAGTGTAATTTCTTCCTCCTCCTCTAATTTCTTCTGTAACTGGCTCTTTAAAAACCTGCACCTGGGGCCGGAGGGTTAGCTCAGTGGTTCCGGCGCCTGCCTTGCAAGCGCAAGGTCCTGAGTTCAATCCCCGGTAACCACATATAATGCTGGGTGTGGAGACACGCCCACCAACAATCAACACCGCATCCCACAATACCGGACGTGGTGGCTCACGCCTGTAATCCCAGCACTCGGGAGGCAGAGACAGGAGGATTGCTGAGTTCGCGGCGGCTTGCCTGGGCACCATAGTGAGCTCAGGGCCAGCCTGAACTACAAAGCGAGACCCTGTCTCAAAAAGCAAAAAAAAAAAAAAACCTGCACCTGGACCAGGGACTTAGCTTAGTGGCACTGTGCCTGTCTGGTGAGTGCAAGGCCCTGAGTTCAATATCCAGCACCAAGGGGAAAAAACTGTCCCCACTAGTTCAATTATCTTCACAGAGCAACAAATTGTGCCCAAAAGACACCATCAAGGCTCTTGGGGAAAACCAGTTGCAGTGCTTGGGTAATATCCCCAAGTCTTCACTTCTGCTAGAAAAATGACTGGGTCATGTTTACTCCAGGGGTGTCGGTAGATGTGGCCAAAGCAGTGCAAATTTAGAGCTTTTGGAATGAACTTTCCCCAGAGAGTACTGTTTACAGAGATGTGTGGAGAGAGATCATCTCTTCAGAAGTCTTGGGTGGGCCCATCTTGCTTTGGTTACTTCCATGTATTTACTTGTTCGGGCCCCCCCAAATTCTCCTCTGTTGTTCTTTCAGATTTATAGAGCCCTTAAACGTCACCACCGGCAGCTAGGTCTGGACTGACTTCGCACAGGCAAGGGAGGAGCCATGATGAGGTGCCATGCCTTCTCATCTGCAGAGCTGAGGTAAAAGAAGACCCAAGCCATTAGGATGGAGTGTAGCTTCTCCATACTCAGTCTTTGCCAGGCAGGTAGATTTTCTCCTAGATTTAGCAAGGCAGTCAAGGCCCAAAGACACCCATATGCCCTAGAGCATTTGGCCAACTCAAGAGCACTCATCTTGGATATTATCTCTCCATCAGTGGCCCCAGCCCAACCCACACCTTTCCTTTAGTAGAACAGCTTCCCACTTCCAGTGCCTGGCATTTCTGCCTTAAGAAACACCCACTGTGACACAGGTACTGAGCATCTGCCCTTGCTACTCCTAACTGTGGCTCAGTGATGTCCTGGAGTTACTCTTCCTTCCCAGCCCAATCCCTCTCATTTCCCTGCTGTGAGTGTGGAAGCAGCACGGGGGTGGATTTCCACGGAGGCCTTTGATGGACACAGTGAAACTCTGCCGTGCTCCTCAGTACACAGAGACAAACTTGTTCACTGTCCACGCTAGTTCAGTCCTCACTCTTGGGGACAGGCATTCACTCCTCTTCCTGGCCTTTTGCTAGAGGATTGGGCGAGAAGTGTTTGCAATTTTCGTGATGCGCCTATTTCAAAAAGGTCTGCCAGTAATATCCCAGAACTGGAGTTTTAAACAAGTATGTATGGTATTTAAGTTTCGTTCAAACTACTACCTTAAAATAAAATGTTCTTCATTAAGAATCTGAACAAAATATTTTTTATGGATTTCAGTCCACTCCAGGGTGCTAGTAGGCCAAAGGCATGAGCAATATCTTATAGAAACCACATACAGTATACAATGCAGGTATTATTTCCTATATTAAAACCTCACTAAGACTTGTCAAAGGGAGATCACTCAAACATTGCCAGAAGAGGGCTGAAGATTTAGCTCAGTGGTTCTGGCACCTGCCTAGCAAGCACTATCCCCATAACCACATACAACAGTACTGGGCGTGGTGCTCACACTCACCAGCAATCAGTACCTCATACCAGAGTGCTGGGTGTGGTGGTTTGTGCCTGTAATCCTAGCACTGGGGAGGCAGAGGCAGGAGGATTGATGAGGCACTATGTAGTGAGCTCAGAGCCAGCCTGAACTACAAAGCAAGATCCTGTCTCAAAAAAAAAAAATTGTCAGAAGAGGGACACAGGGTCCAATTTAGCCCTTAAAGACAGAGCTTCTACCCTTGTGCAGTTAGGCCCCTTCTTGTTAATGTAAAAATCTCATACTGTCCCCATCTCACCCTCAAATGCTGAAAGATACCCAGCTGTTCACTCCAAAAACTTCTGTTGAGCTTTAATTTGGTAATTTCTGCTACAAAAACATGGATAGCTTTTTCTTTCACTTTAGAACACTAAGACTTATGTACTGTTGAATGTGCTATTGTGCACTCCCTTTGCTTCCTTGAGTCTTTGATTAGTGGGGAAATCTAAGGGTAGACCCTCCCCCCACAGCATTCACTGCTCTAGATATAACTTCCTAAGTACAAAGTGCTTAGTGTTTGTAGTGTTGGTTTGGAAGACACTTAAGCCCAGACAACCTGTGCTTTCTGCAAGAAGGAGAAGACATTGGGGAAACAGACACAGGGCAGAAGCCATGGCAGCAATGTCTACAGTGGACTCATCCAATCCAATTTAGGAAAGTCATCAGCCAGTTGTATAAACAGGAATGGTGCTGGGTCACCACGGCCAGTGGACCATCACAGTCCACCCAATTTCTCCTTCTACCTGAGTTTTCCTTTTGAGATGGAAGATAAAGAATATGTCCAGATATTAATGTTCTGGATGCAACCTTGTCATAGCCATTGAGAGGAACCAGCTGTCACTGCACTGCCAACTCTCTAACGCCTGTAGGATTAAAACCAACCCTCTCCCACAGTCCATGGGGTTATAAATTGTTGCTCTGGTTTCAGCAGCACCTGCCACTGGCTGTGGAGCCACGGGAAGCTCTGCCAAGCCTGGCTCTGCTCTCTGACTTGCTGGAAGTTGCCTTCTTTATGGCCACAGACTTCCAGGATGCCTGTGACTGTTCCTCATTCACCTATTACCCCCAGGCCAGCCAAGCCTCTCACAGGACAGTGTCAGGATCCAAGAGAGTTCATCCACCTTCTATGCATGTATGTAGGTTCACAACTACTCACTTAACTTACGGTGAGTTGAAAATATTCAAGAAAAATAAGAATAAAAAATAGCACAATGGTAAAATACAATATAATAGCTATTTATATAACATCTACATTACATGAGGTATTTTAAGTAATGTAGACATGACTTTAAATATATGAGAGGATGAGAGAATATGCACAGACTATATGCAAATACTATGTCATTTTATATAAGAGACTTGAACATTTTTGGGGTCCTGGGAGATAAAGGTGTCTTGGAACCAGTCCAGGCAGAGCCACTGAAGCATACCTTCAAGCTTCAGTTGCCACAGTATCCTGTTGGCCAAACCAAGCCACAGCTAGCCCAAATTCAAGGGGAAAAGACACAGACTTTACCTTTGGGTGTAAGAAACATCAAGGACATACTGCAAGTGTTGTGGACAGAAAGCACAGTAAAAAATTTAAGACATTTCTCTCTCTTTCTTTTATATTCTTTTATTCAAGAGTCACTTATTTAAATCACAATTTTTCCCCGGGGTTCAATAAAAGTATTTATATTTTAGTTAGTTTTTTTTTTTAAAGAAAGTTGGCAGTTTTAACAGACCTAAAATTAGGTTAAATGTAACCATCTCAGCAGGTAGAATAACATGAACATGAATGACTAGGTCAAAATAGTATCATTCCAAGTAGGAATCCTTATTAAAATGCAGATCCTTGGCTCCATAAAATCCAATCAGAAAAGGTCAAGACAAGGCCCAGGATTCTATATGCTAACAACACATAAAGTGTGTGTGTGTGTGTGTGTGTGTGTGTGTGTTTTGATGAATAATAATAATCTTATTTTACAAAAAGGATATTAAAGCTTCCACCTGAATAAATTTCAAGGTCACTCAGGAGGTTAACTGCTGAGTCAGTATTAGCATGCACCTCTTTTGGTTCTATCACTGTGGTTGAAGAGGTCCAGAGATCCTGCTTCTTCTTATGAACAGATCCCTTGTTGGGCCTCCTACAGTGTCTGCAGGTAAACACCTTCAGTATCCTCTTCAGTACCAGCATGATTGTCCCAAAATCTTGCAAGAGCTAGAGTTACTCAGACTCTGGTAGAGAGGAAGTATATTAAGTGCAGGTCAGGGTGGGAGAACATCCTAAAGCCTGCTGGACCTCCAGTCTTATTCCATAGCTCAAATTGATGCTCTGGCTTCCAGTTTGGTCCTGAGCATGTCTCTCCTCCCTTGAAGAACACATAATTATGAGAGGAGACAGAGATGAAGAATGAAAGAAAAAGAACATTTCTGAGATCTCCCCATCTCTTTTTCTCTCCCTCCCTCTCTCTCTCTCTCTCCCTCTCTCCCTCTCTCTCACTTCTGCAATGATGTTGACCATGAGAGGAGCTATCTCAGTCCATATCTTGCAGATGAGGAACCAGAGCTTGGAGAGGTTGCCTCCCATTGCCCCAGATCTTCGCCCTGGAAAATGACTATCTGACAAGTAGCAACTCCCTGTTGCTTGGATCTGATGTGATTCCTCAGCTTCCTGGGACAGATATTGATGGTTTTCTCTGGAAAAGAAAAAAAGTGAGAAACTAGCTAATTTTTAGGGTAAATGAAGTCTTTCAGCCTTGTGTGAACAATGACACCAGGACATTTATTCAGCTGGGAGCTGATGACAGCACAGTCCCATGTCTTCTGCCCTTAGACTCAAGCAAGATATCAACAGATGCACCCCATGCCCAGTCTCTTCAGATCTCAAGCAACACTATCAGCCAGACTTTGGGCTACTACAACACTCCTCGTGGTTTGTTTCTGTCCTGACTCTAGGCTGTTTCTCAAGGCTCTGCGGCCATTTAAGAGTATATTAGTCAGAATTCTCAAGAGAAACATAATAGTAGGGTGTTGGAGGGTACATCTCATCATTGTATCACTGTATAGGACACATATAACATAGACAGACATCATCACTTTGTCTATATCTATCTCTATCCAAAAGTTAAGTTTGAAGAGAGACAAAGAGAGTTAAGGAATTGGCTCACGTAATCATGGGTGCCCTTAAGTCCAAAATCTCCAGGGCAGATGAGCTGGCTAGAGACACAGGGAAGTGCAAACGTTGCAGTTCAAGTCCAAGGCAGTCGGCTTCCTCTTCTCAGGGTGCACCAAGTTTTTTCTATTAAGATGTTCAGACAGTTGTATGAGGCCCACTTACATACTTTACTCCAAGTCCCCTGATCTATAAATGTTGATTATTTCTAAAAAGTACTTCACAGCAACCTCTGACTAGTGTTTGGTCAGTAACTGGGTGCTGTGGCCTAGCCAATTCAACATGCAAAACTAACCATCCTGGTTGGGGAGGATTCATCCAAGGATGGGGATAAGGAGTTGTATGTGGAACAGGCTTGTTGCTGAGCCAGGCATGATGAGAGGAACACAGGGCTGAAGTGCCCACATGAAGCCCCAGGGAGTTCTGCTTCTGAACCCCAAAGGCTAGGTCAGAAGCAGGATGCCCTCCTGGGTGTGGAGGATTAATTCCAGCAGTGCTGCACCCACCTAGACTCCTGCAGCAGGGCTGCCTTTATGATATGCACCCATCTACCCTATGCATGTCATGCCCTCCTCCAATCTCATTCCTGTGAGCACATGCACAGCAACTCTTGAGTCCCTAAAAGAGAGTCCTCTTGTTGATAAGGACTCTGGATTACTCTGCATACTGCTTCTAGACAGTTGTGCACCCAGCAAATATGAATGGTCTGAGCCCTGGATCTAAGTGTCCTGTGGGCCAAGGCAGGTCCAGCAAGGAAAGCTATGGCTAGCTAAAAGCCTTGGGAAGGACAAGAGTGACCAATAAGAAAGTTGCTGCTGTGTCTCCAGTGAGACCTGATATAAAATTTGACTGGAAAGAGACAGGTAAGGGCCTAGAGAAGGAATTCTGGAAAGCACCAGAGAATAGAAAGCTACAGAGGGTAAAACTCTAAGCCAGAAACTAGTATCAGCCATGCTTCTATCCTTCTTTGGTGCTGTGCTCAAGGCCACTGTCTTGCTGGCCTCAAGGTTCTCCATCCTTCCCCAAGACCAGTGCTACTAGGGCCACCATAGCAGACTATCACATACTCAATAGCTTAAACAACAGGAATAGATTTTCTCACCATTCTGTAAGGTACAAATCCAAGACGGAGCTGCTGGTAAGGTTGATTTTTGACGTGGTCTCTCCTTAACTTACAGATGAGCCTTTTCTCACTCTGTCCTCTCATGATCTTTTCTCTTTGCAAGTGCATTGCTGGTGTCTTCTTGTCTTATAAGGACCCCAGGACTAGTGGATTAGGACTCACCACTATGACCTAATCACCTTCTTTAAAAGCCTATCTCTAAATACAGTCTTTCTCAGGGTTGAGCTTCAACATAAATTTTGAGAGGACATATAATACTGAATTTAGTCATGTTAGAGAATATAATGTCAGTACACAAAAATCAGTCATATTTCTGAATACTAGTAGTAAACAATTTTAAACAAAAATTACTGCATACTGGAACTCCCTTTAAAGAAAGTGCATAGGTATAATTCTAACAAAACACATACAAAATTTATATACTGTAAACTTTTTTGATGAAATAAATCAAAGAAATAAAGATATGGAGTGATATACCATATTTATGGATTTGGATAATCAATTTTTTTAAAAAGGCCAATTCTCCCCAAATGGCCCAATTTTCCCTTTGTGTCCAATGGCTTAGACACAATTTAAATCAGAATCCTAGCAGAAGTGTTGTAGATATTTGACAAGCTAACTGAAACCCATATAAAGTGAAAAAGAAACGGAGTAGCCAAATATATATATGCCTCCATTTATGAGCTTTTTAAAAAAATGATTTCAGGAATGATAATAGAGGATTTGTGTGGGGAAGAAGGCCATGATTATGTTTATCACCCGATATGGAGTTTGCAAATGGAAGCAAATTTTGCCAAACACTTTTGTTTGAAGATCAAATTGTTTGCAAGCAGAAAATGTTTGTGAATCAAGGTGTTACTGTGTGTGTGTGTGTGTGTGTGTGTGTGTATGTGTCCATCCATGTGGACTCATGCAATTTGAGTGACAGAATTTTTATCTTTATTTGATTGTGGTAGTGCTTATTACATGTATATATATGTAATCTTTATATATATAAAAGATGTACCAAGGGTCAAACTTGGGACCTTATGTTTGCAAGACAGGTACTGAAACTACTGGGCTAAATCCCTGGTCAATGACTTTAAATATATTTGAGTTCAAGGAAATTCTACAAAAAAAGTCAATTTTGGAGTATACTAATTAAAAACCTGTTTTAAAAGTCTGATTTCTTGAGAGAAAAGATTTTGTAGCCCCCTGGGCATTACAGCAAAATTTTAGAAAAGGGACATTATGGGAGAAGGTGGTGGCCACAATTACTTTTTAGAAGTATTTCTCTTTTGTTTTGCTCTTTAGTTATAATTTAGGTTTCTTGTATAAGCAAAACTATTAAACTTTAAGCTTGTGTGCCTTATTTATTTCACTTAACATATGGTCTCTAGGTGCATCCATTTTCCTACAAATGACTCATTTGTTTTTATGGCACATTAGTACTCCATTGTGTGTAAATACTATATTTTCTATGTCCATTCATTTATCAATGAACATATTTTTTATCATGAAACTTTCCCTGAGTGTTAGTTCTGGTAGGCCATGTGTGGGCTCAGCCTCCCTTGCAGCTACAAGTAGTCATGCAACTAGAGCAGCAAGAAGTAAGTACCTTCTTTAAAATGAAGTGCTGCTATCCTTTCTACTCTCCCTTTTCCCTCATAGGGATAGTTCTGGTAAGCTACTTTGACCCACAAGGATAGATTAACTGCATCAGTAGCTATAGACTAGAAAGAGCCAACCACCTGTTGTGGAAGGCAAATATGATCAGCTAGCTGGGAACCTCAAAAACATCCTGAAGTTGAGGTCATTTTTCAGTCCTGAACTGTTGCCTGGGGGAAAATACAGTTTGAATTTATGTAGGCTAATGTGTTTGGAGATCTATTCATTATAACTAATATATACTCAGGGTAAAAAAAATATAAAGAGGAAATAAAAGTCACCTAGTCTCACCATCAAGAAAGACACATTTTAATCCCATGTTAGCCTTTCAATGAGCTACTAGGATAATGCTATATTTAAAAAGAAAGGCCAGTGAATATGAACTTGTCTAGTATCATGGTAGATTTCTTGAATAATGGTGGATGTGGGGAGTGGCTTAAAAGGACATAAACCCTTGTTAGCCCTTAGAGTACAATAAGTCCCCATGAGGATTGTGCACCAGAGTTCCCAATTACTACTACTCAGTGCCAGAGAAAATCAGACTTGCACCCATCCCTGCCAAGGACACATCCTTGCATCATAACCACTTACAAGAATTAATACAGATAGTTGTTAAGAGTTTGGTCTTTGGGGTTGAAAAGCCACAGGTTCAAATCCTAGCTCTACTCTTTACTGCATATGCAATCATAGGCAGGTGTTTTAAATCCTCTGGATTTCAGTTTCCTCTTCTCTACAGTGGGAATAACTAATGATACCTGTTTCTTGAGGTAGTTGTGAGGATTACATAAGATGAAGTAGGGATGAATTGAATATGATGATATCATTGCAGTGCCTGCCACAAAATAAGTACTCCATACATGGTGCTGTTCAGCTATACATTCATACACCACACATTGGTTAAATACCTGCTGTATATCAGAAACATTTAAAGTATGAGGGATATAGCAGTAAGTGACATACACAAAAAAGATCTTTATTCTCATGGATCTTACTTTACACTGGAGGAAATGGGTAACAAATTTTTAAAATAGATCTGAAAATCACATGGATAGAAAATGACTTATTTTGGGTCACAGTTATGCTTTGGCATTTATGAGAATGTTGGGATCCAATTTCCTTACTCAGTCATGCCAGTGTCTGTGCAGAAAGCAGGCAAGAAGTGAAAACATTGTGGATGTATCTGGGTGCACAATGGAAGCATGACTTTGAGTCATGCTTTTCTGGTTCCTCACTTCCCCTCTCTAGCACTATTCTCCTGCTCTGCTTCCTCTCTACCATGAACTAAGCAGCTTTGCTTTAACACACCCTTCCACCACAATGTTTCTGCCTTGGAGGCAGCCAACCATGGACTGAATCCCCTGAAACTATAAGCCAAATTAAACCTCTACTCCTTTGAGCTGGGAGTGTTGGGCATTGTGTCTCTGCAACAGGAAAGCTGACAAATACTTCATGGCCAAAACGTTCACCTCCCAGAGTCTTGCTGTTATGGTTTATATCTGCAACTATGTGTGAGACTTTGGGGAGATGACTGGGTCTCACTGGTGGATTAGTCCACTGATTAGTTTAGAGTTGAATGTGTTTTTAGGAAATGGGACCTGATCAGAAGGTGGGTCCCTGGAAGCATGAACTGGAAAAATGTATCTCCTTCTCCATCTCTTCCCTTTTCTTTCTGCTTCTTTTCTGCCATGAGATGAGTACCTCTTCTCCACCATGCTTGTGTGCTGTGCCACCCTGCCTTGGAGCTAGCCAACCATGGACTGTAACCTTGAGCCCAAATAAACCTCTCCTTCTTTAATTTGCAGGTATTGAGTATTGTGTCCCAGTGACAAAGTAATTAAGACATCTGCAGTAAGAGATGAGGAGTAGAATCCTGGAATTCCAAGGCCAAAAGGCAGGAGGGAGAAATCCAGGGCACATCAACAAGACCTGAGCTCTCCTGGGTCCTCTCACAGGAATCCAATGGCTCCTATTGGGGACCCACTAATAAACTCTTCCTAAATAGTAGGTGGCATTCTATTTCTATAGAGAAAGAATTCCTCAGTTCATGAATCAAGAACTAAATGGCAGTTCTCAAGCCTGTTTTTCATAGGAAACACTCATACCTCCTTAAAAACAGCACTATTGATATCACCACCCAAGTCCTCATCCTCTTACCACATGTGTCTCTGTGCAATCCAGGCCTTCTTGCAATGTTTCAAGGTGACTTGGATATAAGCTCAATGTTAGAAACCAGTAGGTTAGCTCCATTTTTCATCTCTAAATTAAATAAAAAAGAACTTCTTGTTCCTAGCAGGAATGTACCAGATGATGTGCTGTTTAAGACCAGTTTATCACCTCCCTTCTTAGAGTGTGCAGAAGGGTGGTCAAGATGGAGGCTTAAGAATATTTTCATGGAGAGTGTAGGCTGGTCCAAATTTGAGCAGTTCCTTGGTCACACTGTCCTCCAGCCTCTAGGGGGCGCCTTTCCTCCTCTCTGTGCGCCCCCAACTTCCATCTTCAGGCTCTTTACAACTACAATGCTTCTGTGGAAACAGTGACTCTAAAGAATCGCTGCTTTCCTTGAAATCTAGCCATTCTCAGTAATACCAAGTTGTTTATAGTGTCCTTGCCTATATTTGGTCATTTAATATTCATGACACCCTATAAGATGGCTATTATAGTCATTTCACAAAGGCAAAAATTAGGACTTTAGAATCCTAAATGATTTGCGAAGGCCCCTTGGTCTGCAACTGGCAGCAGGAGGCTTGGTCTTCACCCTCCAGAGCACACTCAGTTCCCACTCTACCAGACAGATTTCCCAAGGCAGTATCACTTAATGTCTGATAGTGTCAGGGCAGTTAATCTTCCCAAATACTCAATCATAGAATTACATTGTATTTTCCTCCTCTGTTGCCTATTGGATAAAAATAATTCATTCATGAAGATACTCGTTCAGATGAATTTATTAAATCTGCATTTTGTTCATCTTTGGCACCTGAAAATGACATTGTTTATTAAACAGAAGGAGAAAGACTAGGAGGAAAAGAGGAAGAAGGAGGAGAAGGAGATGGAGGAGGAAGTAAGGGAGTGAGGGAAGGAAAGAGGAAAGGAAGGAAGGAAAGGAAAAATCAAAATTTGCTTTTTAGAAAAGAAACACAAAGTAAGGCACATTTTTCTAGCTTTATGCCTAAATTCTAAATTTAGAGCAAAACAAGGACAGGCTCCCAGCTAAGCTGTTCTACCGTGATTGGCTTCTGACAAGGCTGGGAGGTGGGGGCTAAGAAAAGTATTGTATTTTTAACAATGCCCTTCATGGATGGAGTCGAACATTTTCCACCTCAGCTCCTGCATTGGCTTTCAGTTAGTACAAGTGCTGAAAAGTCTCATAATAGCAGCAAAGTGCTCTCTCGGGAAAGTTGTCGACCCCATCACTTTAACAATTTTTTTACAAGAAAATTACAAATAATTAGTGGAAAAGACATTAAAATAATGGGCATACTGACTAAAAAATATTGCCCTTACCTTATGCTGTTTTCAACCAGTCCTTTTTCAGTACATTGGTAGAAATGGTCAGAGTCCAATTCATTAGACAACTGCCAATCTCAATAAAATCCCAAGGACACTGGCTGGCACACAGACTTGGCAAGGAAATGTCCCTGTTTTCCTCTCATGTAGCTCAGATTTCTTCATCATTCACAGCAGTCAGGCGCGGCAGTTCGGTGGCACAGAGGGACCTGGTAGGCTGCCAGCAGCCGCATTGTGTGGCCAGTCGATAGAACCAATTAGATGAGAGCAGAAGCTGTCTCTGGGAGAAAAGGGAAGGTAACTACTCCCTTTGGGCTGAGACTGCTGGCCCCTTGGGGAGCGTGCAGGCTGAGAATCGCTGCACTGCCACTCATTTCCTCCACGCAGCTGATCTGAAAGCAGACCCTTCCTTCCTGCACACAGGGAGGCAGCATGGACCCCTGCAGTGCCCAGAATGCCCAGACTGGATTCATCTTAGGGACTCTGCACATGTTGTCCTCTTCCCTGGGTGGGTCAACTGCAGATTAGTCCTTGCAGAACAAAAGATCTGGGAGTCTGAAAAGGAAGATACAGCAAACCACCCAAAATAGAGACCACAGAATAAAGACTGGAGCCAGGCATGGTGTTTCACACCTGTAATCCCAGCACTCAGGAGGCAGAGGCAGGAGGATTCCCACGAGTTCGAGGCTAGCCTGGGCTACAAAGTGGGCTCAGGTCAGCCTGAACTACAAAGGGAGACCCTGCCTCAAAAAGCTAAAAAGCTTAAAAAAAAAAATTTAGAAAACAGAATAAAGACTGGGGACTTGAGAGACAAATCAGGTAGTCTAATGTGCAGTACAATTAGCATCTTTTAGAAAGGGGGTAGAGGAAAGAGAAAATATGAAGAAATGACATTTTACATAAATATGAGAGACCCATGAAGATCTGCAAACCTCAAAGAGAATAAATACAAAGAAAAGCACTCCATAGGAGTCCATAACCAAATGTCTAAAAGCTAGTCATAAAGAGATTGTCTTAGGAGCAACAAGACCAAAAGGACACTTTAAATATAAAAAAGAAAGATGAGAATGGCTGTTCAGTTTCTAGAAAGAATTGGTAAAAACAAGAGAACAAACAAAATAAAGCAATGCAGTAAAACAGGATCACCCTAGAGTTATATGCCTAGTAAATATCTTTAAATGGAGAAAACTGAGGTCTTTTCAGACACACTAAAGCAGGGCTACATTGTAAGCAAAAGTAAGAAAAGTTCTTGAAGGGGAAGGAAGGTATGCCACGTAGGAACTTGGATCTACACAATGAAAAGAGAAGCAACAGAAAACTTTAAATACAAATTAATATGAAATACGTTTCTGTTAGTTAAAAACATCTCCTGAAAAGACATCAGACAACTTAAAGCAAAATAATAATAGATTAGGGAGGTTATAAGATAAATGGAAGTAAATGTATAATCATAGCACAAAAGAGGAGATAGGAAAAGAAAGAGTATTTACAGGTCCTTCTATGTGGGAGACATGATCTCATCTAAACACCAAAGTTGATCATTGAGTCATCTGGAGGAAAACAGGGCACCAGAGAACATACTGTTAAGTGAAATGAATCAGACACACAAGCTTCAATATTCCATGGTTTCCCTTACATGAGAAACCCAAAGTATAAATAAATTAAAGACCAAAATGCAAGCTAGGCACAGTGAAAGGGAGACAGATCTTTTGCAAAGGGAAGAGGACCAAGAGATGGAGGGAAGGAGAAGAGAAGAAAAGAAGAGGACATAAAAAGAATTAAGATGCATTATGTACATCTACTAAATACTCACAATGAAAGAAGTTATGTATTCCAAACATGTATTAATAAAAAGAACCACGTGGAAGGAACAGAGAAATGTTTCTAGACTTCAGCCCCTCTAGCTAGACAGGGCAACATTGTTACAGCATCGTATAGGATCATAAGTAGGGCTTCACTTCACGGTGGGCGAAAACTAGTCTTAACCTGATCTCACAGGGCTATGCAGATGTGATGTGGTAACAAAATATAGTAATGTTTAAATTTTAAAAATTATTACAGTAAGAGACACATTCCCATTACTCTCCCTCAAAAATCTCCCCTTTGAACACACTTTTCCCATAATTTTACCACTCTCTGGAACAGTTCTGGAAGTTCTCTTCTGTAAGTATCTTCAGCTGTACTTTCATAGCTCCCACATCAGTTCAGAACACTTACCTTTCATGATTGTTCTTTTCGGGGGAAAGAGTTAGGAGAGACAATATAGCTGTATACAAGAAAATCTTTAGAATCTTCAAAAAGGCTCCTCAGACTAACAAAGTGAAGTTTCTAGCAAGATGATGAGATAAATGCCAGAGGTCAACAAACAAAATTAATAGTATTTCTGAGCATGAGCAACAACCAATTAAAAATCAAAATTTAAAACAATACTAGCCGGGCGTGGTGGCTCATGCCTATAATCCCAGCACTTGGGAGGCAGAGGCAGGAGGATTGCTGAGTTTGAGGCTTGCCTGGGCTATGTAGCGAGCTCAGGGCCAGCCTGAACTACAAAGCGAGACCCTGTCTCAAAAAACAAAAAAACAAACAAAAAAATTTAAAACAATACTATTTACAATATCAACAAATGGCATTAGAATTAAGAATAAATTTAGAACAAATGTATCAAAGAACTATAAAACATTTCTGGTAGAAATTTTAAAGCAATGAAATAAAAGGGTAATGTGATTATACTGTGTGGATGAAGAAAGACTCAGTATAGTTAAGATGGCAAATTTTCCTGTATTGATCTACAGACTCCATGTCACACCACTCAAAGTCACTATTTTGTCACTATTATATAATTCTGAAATGTATATAGAAATTTCAAAAGCCCACAATAGCCTGAGGATTTTGAAGAAGAACTAAGCTGACTGATGTCAGCACACTGCAGGGATGCCACGGTCATGAGGAAACTGTGATAATAGGGTCAGGACAGCCACAGGGACCAGTGGAAAACATGCCTGGCTATGGATCCACACGTCAGCTGATTTTTTTTTAACAAAGAGGTGAAGATAACAGACACAAATATCTTTTCCACATACAGTACTAGAACAAATAGATTTCATCCTGGAAAAAGAAAAAGAAGTTCAGTCACTTCTTTCCAACAGAAACAAACTCACAGGACAACTTAAAATGGATCACAGAACTAAACATAAATGCTGAAATCACAAGGCTTTTAAGAAGAAAGCATAGGAGGATATTTTAAGACTGGGATTAGATTTCTTAGGAGACAGCAATAACCTTAAAAAGCAAAATCAATACATTTACTAAAAATTTAAACTTCTGCCTATTAAAAAATCATTAAGAAAATAAACAGAAAAGCTACAGATTATGATGAAATGTTAGTAGGAACTTTATCTGGCAAATGATTTGTATGTATGTAATTTTGAAAAATATCCTGCATTTCAAAAGAGAATTCAATCTTCTCTTAGAAGAGATGACTATAAAAGAGATAAACATAAACTTTACAAAAAAGATACACAAATGGCAAATACCTTCATGCAAAGATGCTCAACATATTAAAACTCAAATGCAAATTAAAATGGCAACATAGTAGCACAAACCAGAAGGGGTAAAACAAAAAGATTGATGATGTGGAATGTGGCAGCCAACTCTACCACGACCCTCACCAGGATGCCCACCTCCCAGGGTTCGTGCCACACTGCTGTGGAGCCCACCCCATCTTGTTATCATAAACAGCCATGTTGAGTAGACAAGAACAAGCACTACGGGGGAAACAGAGCCCAGGTAGACTCTGGTGGCCAGGCCTTGGTCAGATAAGCACTAACTTGAGGTCAAGAGTTAATAAGAACCAGCAGGGCGTGGTGGCTCACTCCTGTCATCTCATCACTCAGGAGACAGAGGCAGGAGGATTCTTGTGAGTTCAGGGTCAGCCTGAGCTACAAAGTGAGACACTGTCTCAAAATAACTAAAAAAAAAAAAAGTTAACAAGAACCAGACTGGCAGTTAAGTCAAGGGATGTAACAAGTGAGGTATTAAGCAGGTGAGAGAGGGTGACTGAAACTGCTGTTCCTACCTAGCTTGAAAGTATTTTTCTTCTCACGTTGCTCTTTCAATAAACCACTTAAATAGAGGCCAAAAGGCACCGTGGACACAGGCTCCCTACACGCCTCTGCTCCCCATAGGCCCATTTGTATTTTAGGTTTGCAGTCCTATAGGTTGACCTTGATTTGAATCACTGTTCTGAGCTCTGGTTATCTTTTGGTATAAAAACTACTAGACACAAAGTGCCTGTGATAATCCACTTGCAGGTCCCCTCCTGATTACCGCAAACTCCTTCTCTCTTATTCTCTCTGCCCTCTTTAACATCAGCTTCGTGAAACATGGGCTCATATTACACCATTACTCCATGGGTGGGACCTCCGTTTGCTTCTAACCAGTAGAATATAGCGAGGGTGATTGGATGTCACTTTTGTGTTTATATGAGATTGTGGCCTCCGTTTTCCCAGTCAGCTCTATGGAATGATGATCACTATTGTTGGATTTGATGAAAAGATCTATGTTATTTACTTTCTTGCTGCTGAGTAAAATGCCAGACAGCCAAAGTTAAAAAGGCAGGGGTTTATTTGGTTTACAGTTTATAGAGGTTTCAGTTCATAATCCACTGACTCCAAAGCAGGGATGGCAAATAGGCATCACAAAACAGAACAACATGGCAGCAAAGGTAACTGAGAGTTTAACAGCATCTTTCTGCCCCTTTTATCTTATTCAGACTTCTGGGATTAGGGCGGTACCAAACCAATCACTTATGTGTAGAGGTTTAATAATCACATGCCCTTAACCTCAGCATCACACATCCTAGATTCATCTACCTCTGAAGGGCAAAGTCCCTCATCTGCATGAGGCTTTGGGGAACATCCCAACACAACTGTGACAAGATCCATGGAACAAAGAATCAAGGGTGACCACTGGCCCACATAGAGCAAGGGTCTGGGGCCTGAGAGTCATAAGACACTGAATCCCACCAAACCCTCTGAGTTGGGAAGTGGACCTTCAGAAGGGAAGCCTCAGAGTAGTCTTGCTTTTGGCTATAGCACCCATAGAGACTTGGAAATGAAGGGCCCAGGTGAATAGCCAAGACACTGGACCTGCAGGAACTGTGGGATCACACACATGAGTTGTCTCAAGCCCCTAAATTCATAAGAGTAACTATGCAACAATAGATGGTGTTGGGAACAATCCTGTTTGGGAGAAATAATTGGAAGGTCATAACTGACCAGGCCTCCCTGCAGACAGACTTTGGACTTAACTATGACACAAAAGAGTCCTGTTTGGGAGAAATAATTGGAATGATCTTCCTGTCTGCCTGCAACTTTGCACTTAGCTCACCTTCACCTTGGATAACAACAAGGACTCTAGTCTCCCACATGCTGTGATGCTTCAAGGTGAAACTGCTCTATTGCCCTGCCTTCTGAGTTTTTGTTACACTTTTGTTATTGGAGAGCTGCTGAATAAAAGGGTGGAAGGCTGGGGCCTGGGGTTTTTTGCTACCCAGAGTAGCATGGATCAGGCCCAAGCTCAGTTTCTCTAAGCCTCACTTCTATCTAGATATTATTTCACCATGTGCCATCAACTCACAGGAGACTGGAACCTAAATCCAAAGGTCCTAGTTATGTTCCCTTCCCCTGGATCCCACAAGATGGGACTATTGTAATTGTTATACAGTTATGGTGGAATAAAAATGGTACAATCATTTTCAAAAAGTTTGGTAGCTTCTTACAATGCTAAAAACACAATTACCTTAAACCTCAGCCATTACACTGTAGGTATTTACCCAAGAAAGATAAAAATCAGTCCATAGAAGACCTACCCATGAATACTCACAGCAGCACTATAAATAGTAGCCCACAATCAGCAAGTGTTCCTCTATAGATGGATGACTAAAGTGTAGAATACATATATGATCCAATACTCTTCGGCAATAAAAGGATGAATTTTAACGTAGGCAATGACACTCTTGAATGTCGAAAAGTGTCATGTTAAGGAAAACAGGTGAAGCATGCAAGTATATTCTACAGAAGAATATGTTTTACAAGACACAAGTATATTCTACATGGTCCTGCCCCAGAAAATACAGTTAATCAATGGTGATGGAAACAGATCTGCATTCATCTGAAAGGAGGGGTGTGGAAGTTGGTAATAGAAAGGCTTCCAAAGCTAACTTTTGTGCAAATCATAAGCACAACATCTTGACAGTAGTACTGGTAATTAACTGTCAAAAGTCTAGAGCCGGAGATCCAACTTAGTGGTTCCAGCGCCTGCCTCACAAGCGCAAGGTCCTGATTTTGATCCCAGTAACCACATACAACAATGCTGGGCATGGTGAGTCATGCCCACCAGCAATCAGTACCACATACCCCAGTGCCAGGCGTGGTGGCTCACACCTGTTCTCCCAGCACTCGGGAGACAGAGGCAGGAGGATTGCTGAGTTCCAGACTTGCTTGGGCTACATAGTGAGCTCAGGGCCAGGCTGAACTACAAAGTGAGACCCTGTCTCAAAAAAAAAAAGCTTAGGAGCAACTCGCCAAAAATTGGTGAATTATATTGCACATAAATTATTCCCTTATAAAGTTATTTTTTAAAACTTGATGCTTATGTGGATGAAGAGTCTAAACTATGCAACTCCCAGTGAAATTGTTGGCAATGATTTCTTGGTTCTGACACCAAGAACTCAGGCAGCAAAAGCAAAAATAGCAAAGTGGGAGTTTGTCAAGATAAAGTACTTGTGCACAGCAAAGGGACAGTTAGCACACCGGGAAGAGAGTGCATGTGAGCTATTCACAAACCATCTTTCAGACAAGGCGTTAGTCAAATGCAAGCAACTCACCTGCCTCAACACTAAAAGGCAAAAATGAAGACGTTTTCCAATGGGCTAATCAGACCTGGGCAGACCATGTCCAGATTCTTACATGGTAGAGGAACATGAACCAGTTGGATGGTTTTAGCTGTTTTCCTTCTGGGTTTCTAAAAAGACAGCCCTTGCACAGGAATAATTTTCTAATTCCATCTGCAGAGCTTTTTTTCCTTGACTTAAGAATCACAAGTCTTTAAGATAAATGCAATCATAGAGACTTTCATGCAAGTCTGGTGACTTGGAGTGTGTGTGATTGAGGGGAAAATTTCCAAATGACAGAAAAGAGAGCAAAAGATTGACAACTAACTATTGCAGGAAGTAGTGTTCTGTTAAACTTAGGACACAACCCAACTCTTTCTCTACAGCATGGACTTTTGCAGGATCAACTCCTGCACATCCCCAGCTACCCCGCCCCTCTCTTGGCTTCTTACAACACTTGAAGCCCATCATGGCCTCAGATCCTTTGCACTAACTGACCCACAGCCTCAAATGTTCTGAATTTCCCTCCCTGATCTTCACATGGCAGCCTCCTCCTCATCATCCAGGCCTCGGTTCACATACTGCCTTCTTAGAAAGGGCTTTGTGGATGTGTGACAGGGCCCCACCTGATTATTTCCTAATTTATGTAATATTTATCATCTCTTCACCCCTTATACACCAACAGATGGCAAAGTCAACAGGGCATGCTGCTTATGCCCCTTACCCAGCAGCCCAACATCTCAGTGTCAGGTCCACACACATTTCCTGACCACCACTGGCTGAGCAGGCCAAGCTTCTGGGAAAGATGCAGTCCCACAGCTGCTCATCTACACCTGGTTTCCTACTTTTAACATGTCTTTTTCTCACTCAAAAATAGCATTAGGTGATGAAGGGATTGATTCCCTTTAGGCCTAATTTGCATAAATCATTTGTTCTGCATCCCACACAGTATTAAGATCCCAGGCTACATTGCTCAGAACTGTCACACATTATTTAAGCATCAATAATAATCAGTTTATAAGAGCCCCTCCTGAGTATAATGTTTAAGAAATGGGTATAGGGGAAGTATTGGGGAAAGAAGAGCTAGAGTATATAAAACTTCATCTCTGATTCGCAGCCACTCACAGTCTATTTAGGAGAAGAGTCAAGCAATATGCAACAGAGATGCCAACTCCTTGGGACCTCTTTCCTTCTTGTTCTGCTATCTCCAGGTGACTTCCTCACCAGTGGGGGTCCAAGACAACTCATCACCACTTCAGCCCTTGGAAAGACAGAGGAGAGGAGGCAATGCCTACCAAATGCCCATGTCTGTTCACATCCCATTGGCTAGAACCTAGTCACATGACCACACTGAGCTGCAGAGGATTCTGGGAAGTGAATCCCTTTGTGAACACCCATGTGAGCAGCCAGAGATCAGCAAAAATAGGCAACAGTGGAGACCAGGGGGGCTTCAAGCAGCCTCTGCCACGTGTGTGATATCTCTCTGAAAGAATTTTTAATGAACATATTTTGAATACTGGTAGGCTTACAAGAAAGGTACATAAAATATCCCATTTACATTTTCTTGAAGCTTTGCTTTTTTATGAAATCTAAGTGGTTAATGGAGCAAACTCCAAGGCTCTACTCACAGAAAATCTCACTATGTTCCTTCATCACATAGTGAGCAGTGCTTCCCTGGAGTTCTCTGGCACCTCTGACCTGTAGGAAAGATAGGGGAGTCTCAACTTCCATTCATCTTTACCCTAAGACTCTAAAGCTGTAGGTGAGGAGAGAACTAGCAATCCAGGTCTTTATTTTCAACACAATATCAAAAATTCAAAGTGAACACATATCAACCCTTTCTGTGTTTAAACAATTAAATAAGATTGGCCTCTGATTCCTGAACACCCCTCACACACACACACACACACACACACACACATGCTCTCTCTCTCTCACACACTCACACACACCCTCCCTGATCTAGAGTGGAAAGATATTCTTTCTTATCAGCAACATTGGGGTCAAGAAAGGAGCCACTCAGGGTGCACAAGGAGCTTGTGAAGGCTGAGGGACCCTAGGAACAAACACTGCCTTTGTCATGCTAAAAACCTACCTCTCTTCTTCCCTCCCTTCTTTGCATTTTCACTTGTATAGATTTGTCACATACAGTCACAGTACATATGGTCACAATTCCCACATTGTTATTAAGTGCTGCAAATCTCCTCAGAAGTTAATTTCAAGTCAACATGTACATTTCCATAAGCAGGACCTAGACACACACACGCCAGACTGGGAATCATGTTTCTGGCCAAAAGAATCCACACTGCAAATTCTTTCTTCAGGGCCTTGCTACACAACTCCTTTAACCTACAACGGGACACATTATACATCTCTGGAACTTCTACAAAAGTCACTTGGCATGTGACAACAGCCACTGAAAGCTAAAAAGCACTTCCTAGAAATTGTGTGGATCCAATAAAAACACAGGTGGGCAGCTATGAAAATTGGACCTTGTCCCCCCATAGCCTTATGCCTGTCTGGCAGCTGCTCCCTTATTAGGGAGAATGTCCTGAGAAACCCAGGCCCAGACAATTACAGTACTGGTCCATTTTCCATTGCTATAACAAAATACCAGGAACTGGATACTTTATAAAGAACTGAAACTTTGTTTGCTCAAGATTCCTGAAGCTAAAGCTCCAGAATCAGGTCCTCGTCTGTCTGGCCTTGCCAAGAGCCTCATAGTAAATGGCATCACAATAGCAGGATCATCTGCAAAGGAGGTCTATAGTGAGCAAAACAGGAGGCCAGAAAACAGGGAGGGGCCATTGTTGCTCTTTCTCATTTTCAAGGGAAGTCATTCCAGGAAACCAGCCTATTCCTTCTGAGGGCAGCATCCAAAAGGGTTAACTGCTTCCCCCTAAGTCCACTTCCCTTAAAGGTCCCTCCACTTCTCGACCTGACAACCCCAGAGAAAACGTATGAACCTTTGGGGCACAAACCACAACCAAACCATAGCAGTTACCCTGGCTGCAAATGCAGACCACTCAGCAGAAAGCGATGAAGAAGTGGGGAAACCAGAAGCAGCTTCTCAGAGGGGATGCCACAATAAATCACACAGCTCAGACACCAGGCTTTCCCAATAGCACCCGTACACGTGCACATGCACACGTGCACACACACACACACATGTGATTAAGCGGTGTTTCACAGGCTACAGTCTGGATAGAACAGGTCTTTGGTGATGTCCAGGGAGATAGCAGCTACCCAGCTCCTGCTGACCCGGGCACAGGGAACAGCAGAAAGAGCACCAGTGTGAAGTCAGACACACAGGGTTTCACTACTGCTCCTTCAAAGCAGGCATTGGAGCAAAGCAGCCTCCTCAAGCCTCAGTTTCCTCATCTGGAAAATGGGAATCATTCATCCACCTTATAGAAGACAACACATCCACATGGGAGTGACACGGGATACCCCACTAACACAAATGGTCCAGTCTAGAACCGTGCTGTTTGCCAGGCTCTGTCCTTTGGTCGCTTGTCCCTAGGGTATGATCTGAGGTATTTGTTGCAGGAATGAGCTCTTACTGTTGAAAGCCTTCAGTGATTTCAGGGAAGACAGCAGCACTGCAGGCTGAGCCTCTGAGGATCGGAGAGAAAGTGCCGAGGTCATTAATACTCCCTCAAGAAGGCAGCACAATTTGGCATTTGCTGAACAAAAGCTTTTAAGTGGCCAATTTGAAGATTGTACTTCGAGGAATTTACACAGTTCAAATAGTCAGAGATTTATGCAAACACATGTCCCGCACAGAGTTGCAAAGAACAGTGCTATTAATCAGAGCGAGTTACAAATAGCCCAGCGTCACAGCACTCGAGGAGTCCGGGGCAGAGGTGCTGCGGCAGCCAGGCCCAGCCCATTTGCCAGCTGGGCTCTCGGGCAGCCCTTCACCTGCCCTGGAGAATGGGGCTCAGGAAGGAAGTCCCTGGGTTGAACTGTGACACACTGCTTTGCTGCGAGTAGGCGTCCTGTGGCAGGAGGTAGTAACATAAGATCTTTTCACAAACATGTTAGATGTTTTCTGAAACCAGACAAGGTGGACCCTCCCATCAGAAGGCTCTGCATCCGTGGAGTCAGCCAATTGCAGATAGTAAACATCTGAAAAAAATTATGCCTGTGCTGAACATGGATAGACTGACAATGCAACTGGGCAAGTACAGTAGGTGTAACACGTCTCACAAGAGTGACTGGAAGTATACAGGGGAGTCCATGGGGTTCATGCAGATACGATGCCAGTTTATATAATGGACTTGGGTGACCTTTGGTATCCATTTGAGTCTTGGAAACAGCCCCTGAAGAGCAACTGTACAAAGGCACGTGTTTAGCATGGCCCTAATGTAAATTCTAAAATGTCACTTTTAGAAGTAGAGGAATATATGTGGTTACTCTGGCAGCAGAGTTACAAGTGATTTCTTTTGGTTCCTTTTTGTGTTCTCCATTTTTCTGGCAATGAATGATTTCTGGCTGCATTCATGATAAGGTGATAAAGTGGCAACTGGACCACCTGCAGGAAATAGCTGAAGCGGTATGGCACGTCCCTCCCTCGCCAGCTGGCTAGGAGTCCAGGTAAAGTTGTCACAAAGGGAGTGACAGGTGGGCTAGAAGCAGATGCCAGCCCTGAGCTCTGAACCCCCCTAAAGCATGTGACTCACATGACATGGATTCACGAGCTTGATGAGACGGGGCTTCCCAGAGAGCCAGAGCCAACTGGAGAAAAGAGCAGGAATATCAGGGGAATGGCCCATGATCGTGGGTGCTGCATCCTGGGCTGCCCATGAGCTTCAGGACCAGAGAAGTCAGGCGAATTACTCAATCCCAGTCTGGAGGCCTCAGAACAGGAGAGCTGATGGTACAGCCCCTAACTGGAAGACTAGATGCAAACACTGGGGTTGCTGACTCTGCTACTCCCAAAGTCCAAAGGCTGGAAAACCTGGGGTTCCGATGTTGATATGGTTTAGATCAAGAATGACCCCCCAAACTCTCATGCCCTCTGAGGCTGGGCTTTTAGAGGGAGACAGAACATGGGGACTCTATAGCCAACTTGCTGGTGGAAGGTGGGTCTCATTAGAGACAGGTTGCTGAGCATGTGACCTGCAGAGAGGTTTCTGCATCCTCGCTCCTCCCTTTTCTCCCTGTTTCCTGGCCGCCATGGTGTGAGTGGCTCTTGTTGCTGCACCATCTCATTTGAGCCCACTGGTCACAGAACAAGCCTTCTGAACTGGGAGACACGATGAACACCTCCTCCAGTAAGTTGGGGGTGTAGCGTATTATGCCCTCCACAGGCAAGAGAAGGGCATAGAAGAAGGAAGGAGAGGTGAGAAAATTCATTTTCTTGCTTCCTATTCCAATTCCCAGCCCAGTGAATGTGCCCTCATTTCCTGTAAGGCTGGTTCCCCACCTGGGCCCCCATGCACACCCGGATCTCCTCTAGAGCCCCTCTCACAGACATCTGGAGACCCCGCTTCACCAGCCACTTCCCCTCTATCCAGGCAAGCCGACACCAACATAACCATTGCAAACATCTTGGACATTTGGTGCAGAGGCAGATATAGAGCACACTGGGGAAAAGAGTGACCTTGAAGCCTGTGGCCACCATTAATCATAAATTAAGACCTTGACTTGTGTCCTGCAACTGGCCATTGCCTCTTGTGGTGAGATGTGAAGGCCGCAGAGACCCAGCTTCTAGTAGGGTCCCTGCTACCAACTTCCAGTGTCTTCTATCCGCACTCGTGGCCCATAGGGAACCATTAGTAGGAAGCTCTGTGCACAGCGGTTGTCTTCTGTGATCACTTCGGCATGCTCCCATCCCATGTTACCGTGTTTATCTCACCCTTCAGTGGTGGACATTTTGCCAGTTTGGTCTCTAGAACCCAAGCATGATGGCGAAGCACAGATGACTGGTGCCAGCCCTGGCATCAGGCTGCAGGTGACCTCAGGAGGCTGCCCTCTGGCAAGGGGATCAGGAACTTCCTGGAAGTGACCTTGCCTAATGGTAGGAAGTAGCACTGAGGTTCATGCTTCCCTTGGACCAGGGAAGAGTTTCTCCAACATCCAGGAACTCCAAGCCACGACAAGTAGGACAGCCAGGAGCTTCAGTACTGGTATGCAGGGAGGGAAACCCTTCTTTCTCATCACACTTGAGACTACTGTGCCCATCCAAAAGTGGGGGATCTTGAGGGAACTAACGTGGGGGACCCCACTCTTCCCCAGGAGCTCTCCATCTCCCCAGTCCCAGGACTCCCATCACTCACCCAGAGACACCTGGCAGCTACAGGGACAGGAAGGTGAGACTCCACAAAACTACTGGGCCCAGAGGCCTTGTGGTACCCGTGGCACTGAGGCATCCCTGTCCCACCGGAGACACTGTACCCTCTGAAGGAGTCCTAACTAAGCCGCCAGCTAAGCCACGCAGACCAAAATGATACTGTGAGACACAAAACGTGGCATTCACAGGAAACGCAGGCCACAGAGGTGAGCTAGGACGCCCCTGCCCAACACGTTCATGAGGACTGCCTACTGAAACCAAGATGCAAAGAGAAACTGGGGTGTCCTAACATAATGGGCAAAATACTCTGGATACGATAAGTATCACCCATCATACCAAGAAGTAAAAGAACATAGATTTGAGCACTCAAAGACCATGCACTGATTCCAGGCCTCAGAGGTATGTGATACTGGAATGAACTCGCAAGAATTCAGTTACTTTTACATTAATATTTCATTCATGAATCAGAAGCTTTCTGGAGACAAATGAAAAAAAACACGCGCACACACACACATTTAAATCTCAGTAAACAGAAGCTATAAGAAATCAAATGGAAGGCTGGGGATGTTCCTCAGTAGTACATTATGTGCTTAACGTGCCTGGGGCCAGGTTCCCTCTTATAGCAACCTCCTGTTGCAAGAAATGGCCAGGGCCCTGCAAGAGCCATTTTAATCCTGAGCTCAGCACATCCACTGATGTAAATATCTTAGCAGTTCTGCCTCCCCAGCAGTGCCATGCTGGGGACCAGGTTTCCAGCACTTGAACTTTTAGAGAACATTCAGAACCTACCTGAAGCGTGACACATGGTAAGTACTCAAACAGGGCAGTGGGCATGGTACCAAAGGAAGTGAAATGGGCCACTGCTATCTCCCCTCATTTGCAAACTAGCTGAGCAAACACTCTGCCCTCAGGTCAGCTACAGATAGTCATAATGCCAGAGAGACCTTGTTCTTAGGGCCCAGCAGTCTCCAGACCTCTGCTGGGCACCAGACCACCATGTTCCTCTCAGGGCCCCAGTGTGTCTGGTGGTGAGAGGTGTGGAGAGTGGGCAAGACCTCAAGCGTTCATCTTTCACTGAGCTCTTTCCAGAGCTGTGGCAAGGGGAAGGATGGTGGGTTCATCTCCATATCCTCAGAGGGAACCTCAACCTTCAGTGACTTGACTAGACACGTGGGAAACTTCCGGGAGAAAATATGGAAAGCCAGAGGCCAAGTCTCTGAGGAGCCCTGAGCCAGTGGGGCTTGTGAGTGTGTGGAAGCTGACTGACTCGAGGGTGCCAGGACTGAGGGCAGAGGGGACCATGCTGCTTGCTAGGACCAAGGGCCTCTCATAGGTGCCTTCTGAGTGGACGCAGGAGCCGCCCCACCACATGCATGCCGCATCTCCCGCGGCCCTCAGCAGGCAGGGCGGGTGGCTGTTCTCACTTTGTGGCCCCTGGTCTGAGCCCCTGTGGCTTCCTTGGCTTGACCCAAGGGTCTATTCAAGGTGAAATAGACTTCATCACAGACTTTTGGGCTTCAGGGTTTTCTCTTCTGGTCCTTCAGTCTGACTTATTAGTGTTTAGCTGAGGAATCTGAAGTGAATAGAGATTTCCCCACAGATGGGGCCATGTGGCCCATGGATTTCCATTTTCCAAGTCTCTGGAATACATTAATGAGTTGTAACATCCGAGTCTTACATGGTCCAGGAAAAGGACAACTTCCAAGATGCGTTTAAGGGCAGAAGAACAAAGAACTTGTGTGGTGAAAGAGCCTGCTGAGATTAGCTTTAGGCAGCCCCAAGCTGTGGGCGTCAGAATTTGAGAACCTTGGAGGAGGGGTCCTGCTGTGGCTCTGGGGTAGGTGGACTTGCTTAGGGATGCTGTGTATGTGTGTGTTGGGAGGGATCCTGAGGATTGACCCCAAGGCTTCAGACTAAGCTACATCCTTGGCCCTTTATATTTATTTTTGAGACAGGGTCTAAGTTACTAACTTATCCAGACTGGACTCCAGCTTGTGATCCTCCTGTCTCAGCCTCCCAGAGTGCTTGAATTGCAGACATGTAGTCCCAGTGATGCTACTTTTTGTGCTGCTATTTTTTTCCTTTAGACCCTGAAAGAAGAGAAGAATCATTACCACTGATTCCAGGGATTTATCCAGAGATATTTGGCAGTTTGTTTATTCAAAGATTGTCTACTAATTTTAAAACAAACAAACAAAAAATCAGTCTGGCATTCAGGAATCTCCAGTCTCCACTCCCCAGAGTACCTTCCATTTATTTGCCCTGTTCTGATTTATGATTTTTCTATCTTCACTGTGTCTTGTGAAAATAAAACATGTTGAAATCTTAGCAAGACATCAGGTGTCATTAGATGATATTGGTGTGAAGTTGACTTCATATTTATCTGTTTTTTTTCTCTTGTTTCTTCAAGTATTTCTTCCAGCCCCATAGGAATTGTGTTTATCACCTCTTCTATCCTTTGTCACTCGGTTTTCTATTTAATACTAATGAGTTCTGCAAAAACAAATAAAATGGAACTCTCAAGATATTAAAAGTGTTTTATTAAAAAAAAATTTTTTTTGAGACAGGGTCTTGCTTTGTAGTTCAGGCTGGCCCTGAGCTCACTATGTAGCACAGGCAAACCTGGAACTCAGCAATCCTCCTGTCTCTGCCTCCCAAGTGCTGGGATTACAGGCATGAGCCACCATGCCTGGCACTGTGGTATGTGGTGTTGATTGCTGGTGGGGTGAGTCATCATGCCCAGCATTGTTGTATGTGGTTACCAGGATTGAACTCAGGGCCTTGAGCTTGTGAGGCAGGAGCCGGAACCATTGAGCTAAATCTCTGGCCCCAAAATTATTTTAATTTTAAATTACATATCATCTCCTCCAGTTAGCTCAGATAGCTTCCTCCAGGAATTCCATGAAAAAGCTAAAAGAAAAAAAAAAAGGACTAAGAGAAGTGCACCTTTGCATTTGTGGAGAGCGTGCCAAGCATAATGTTGTAGCAATAACAACACTCTGAACTGCAGTAACAGAAATCTCAACCCTAACCCTAACACATTAACTATAAATAAAAACAAAAAGAAAATGAAAAAAAAATGTGGGCCAGGGATTTAGCTCAGTGGTATTGCCACTTACCTTATAAACACAAGGCTGTGAGTTCAATCCCTGGTACAACACAAAAAAAGTATTACATGAAGTTTTGTGTGTGCAGAAACAGAGACAGGGTTTTCAGAAAGTGACCGGATCAGAGGCTCATCCAATGATGTACCTCACTGAATGTTTTGTCAGGAGGAGGCAGGACCTGGTTGCAAGAGCTGTCATTGAGGTGGGACCTGGAAGGGTGTGTTCTCACACCCAGCTGCCATGGGGTGAGCAGGATGAGCGGCTGTCTTCCACCACACCCTTCCACCATGCTGTTTCTGTCTTCCACCTGCCAGGTGTGGACTGCCCTCTAAAACTGTAAGCCAAACAAGCTTCTCCTCCTGTTTGTCAGGGATTTTACCCAGCTACGGAAAAGTGACTAATGTATAAGGTTTGCTATTTCCCATCGTAAGAGGCCCAACATAAGCTAACTCCTAGTCATCTAATTCAGAAACTCAGTCACTTCAAGTCAGGCTCCCTCTTTGCCACCCTAAGGCTTCTTGTCAGTCACAGTATGGCTGCTTTGTTCTCAAGATGACGATGCCCTTGGAAGAGCTGACTGTCCCCCGCTCTTCTGTGAGTGAGGAAACCTCTCTGAGAATCCCCAGGTACCTGTCCCTCAGCTTGTCACATTGGCTGTGTCTCCAGCACAAACCTGAGATGACCGATGATGATCATCACGGGATGGTCACCGCCCTACACCAGATAGGATTCACTCCCTTTAGTCCCACACAGTCTTTGGAAGCAGCCATTGCTATCCCTGTTTTATAGATGAGGAATTGAAACCTGAGAATGTTAAAACCTTTGCCTGGTTATCCTCTGCAGAATACGAGAGAGCCCACTTTAAGAGTTATCTTTCTAATGAATCAAACTTCCACTGGAACCATTTTATATTCCTGCCTGGAGGCTACAGGGCTTCTCTCTTCTTAAAAATCAAGTCAAAATAGGCACCGAACAAAAGAATGCCCAAGGCACAGGAACCACAGAGCTTTAGATTTGGGGGAAGTCTTTGATCTCCTGGCCTTCCATGTTCAAACAGGGCATGACTGACATGACTGAGCATCTGCCAGGGGAGACATCACTCCAGGGCCTGCATGCTCCTCAGGCTGTGCCTTATTCATCTTGAATAAGATGTATCCCCATCCAGGGTTAGTGGGCAGAATGTGAAGGATCCTGAGTCCTTTCCTGCTGCTGTGGCGGAATATCCAAGATAGGCAATATGCAATGAGAAGATACCTGTTCCTCATGATCTGGGAGCTGGGAAGTCCAGCGTCCAGGCCCAGCATGTGCTGAGGACATTTCCACTGCCTGAGACAGATGATGGGCGGGTAGTCATGCCACGTTAGGGCCCCTCCAACACAGCGCACTAAGTCTCCAACAAGCGAATTCAGGGAACACATTCAGACAATATCAGAAGGCACAGACATGACAATCCCTGTTGGCAGAACATGGTAAGGGCCAAGAGAAAGGGCACGAAAACATGAAGGGAAAGTTAGGGAAAAAAACCTCTAATTATAAAAGCTTGTCATGGAAAAAATCTTGCAAACTGTCTTGGAGAAACACAGTATGTTATCAACAAACAAAGATGGGAGAGGAGGAATTGGAACCCAGAATGGGAGGAGTCCCAGGCAGGAGCAACCAACATCAGAAAATTACATTTGATTTCAGTGCAAGAGACAAGTCACCTTGGAAAGCAAGACTTGATCTTGCATGCTGAGTGGAGAGGTTTATCTTAAGTGTATTGGGAAATGGGAAGGAAAGTAAGGTTTTGATCAGGTATGGCATGATTAGAATTACCTTTTATAAAGTTAGCGGGCAACAGCACCATACAGTGGATTATGTGGTGCATCTGTCTGGACACTTAGCATCTAAGCAACAGAAAACTGCACTTGGCAATATTTTGATTGACAAAACCATGTACTGTCTTAGTTAAAGATACTGGAGAAAGTTGGCTGTTGCGGGGTCAGTTAGCTCAGCAGCAGTTTGTGTCTTTCTCCTCTGCCATCCCAGGTGTTGGCAGGGGGCCCAGACAGCTCCCCTTCAGAAAGGAGAGGACATGGTTCCCGAGTCTGGCAGTCATGCACAGTAACATCCAGAGAAGAACAAGCCATCCTCTCCTGCTCTGTCTCTGGGAAGGTGATCTATAGGACACGCACTACATGTACTCTGAGGAAGGAAACCGAAGCAAGAACACAGGTGCAGACTGGGGCACACCTGAGGCCATTCTCTGCTTGATTATCTTTTATTTTATTTATATATATTTTTTTAGACAGGGTCTCGCTTTGTAGTTCAGGCTGGCCCTGAGCTCACTGTGTAGCCCAGGCAAGCCTTGAACTCAGCAATCCTCCTGTCTCTGCCTCCTGGGTGCTGGGATGACAGGCGTGAGCCACCATGCCCGGCACTGTGGTATGTAGTATTGATTGCTGGTGGGCGTGAGCCACCACGCCCGGCCCCCTGGATCTTTTGCCAGAGTGTGTCTCCTCCAGGTCTTTGTGTGGCTGGAGGCCCAGATAGCTCCCAGCTCATCCGAGTGGTTTTCCCACATCCCTTCCTCGGCCAGTGCCTGGCACGGAGCGCACACGCAGAACACGTGGTGAAATGAAGGGTTGATGAGCCTGAGGTGTGCATGTGAGAGGCCTGTGGCAGCTCTCTTGGAATTTGTTAGTAAGATGACGTACTGGTGGTGAAGAGTAGGACAACCACCGTCTTACTACATTCCCGCTGCTATAACAAAATACCTTAGATGGGCAATTTGCAAACAACAGAAATTTATTCCTTACCGTCTGAAGACTACAATCACCAGCAGATTCAGTGTCTGGAGAGACGAGACAGGGTACTAATCCCACTCAGGAGGGCGGAGCCGTGACAACCTAGTCCAGCTCTCAACACAGTCACATTGTTGCTTAGGTTTCACCACCGTGAGTGGGGTGGGCATGACACACCAGGCCACCGGTGTGAAGCAGGGCTGACTGGAGTACACTGTCACCTGAGGGAAGGGGGAATTACACATCATAATTATACTGTGCTTTCCCTCGTAGACAGCAAAGCCATAGGTAGCACATTGTGAGTACTGATAAACATGAATGGATGAATGAATGATCAGTGTGTTACGTTCCCCACCCTTAGTTGATGGAAAAGCTGCCCTGAGCCCCAGGCCTAGCAGAGGGCCACCATGTGAAGTTGCTGGTCCAGGGGAAGCCACACTGCAGGGTTGCATTCCAGATTCCAGGGGCACATCTGCAGCTACAAACGTCCCCCATACAGGCTTCCTCCAGCGAGATGGTCTCCCTCACAGACAACACTTTCCAGTCCACAGAGCCCACACACATGTCACTGATCCACCCCTTATGCCATCCAGGACCTGGGCACTTCCTGTTTTCTCTCCCATGGCACAGGTGAGGGGCCCAGTGTTGCAGCAAGCTAATTGAGGCTTCAGCCAATGTTGTCTTCGTCCTCTTACTGCCCATCCTCACTGTTCCCTTCACACCACCAGCGTGGGGCTTTCTGGACACCCCACAGCCAACAAGGATGGGAGTCAGTGGATAGGGACTCCGGGTCCCTGGTCTCTCAGTGGGGCAGCTCTGAGGCATACTCCAGGAGGACGGTGCCTCAGTGACCCACTGTGGTCAGTACCCTTGTACCAAACACTCCTACACACACACGCACACACACACACACACACACACACACATGCACACATGCACGCAAAGCTAGCAGTAAGTTTTGGTAAGGATCTGGGGAAATTGGAACCCTTGTGCATTGCTGACGGGAACAGAAAGTGGCACAACTAATGAGGGAAACACCCCAGCAGTTCCTTAAAAAGCTGAATGCAGAATTACCATTTACATAACCCAGAACTTCTACCCCTGGGTATGATCCAAGAGGAACAGAGCCCAGATCTGACACGGATTCCTGTGCACCGATAGTCATGGTGGTACCCTTCACAGCACCCCACAGCTGGAAGCCACCTAAGTGCCCACTAATGGGTGAGCACAGTGTGACCATACATGGAGTGCAATTGCTGTGGCCAGAACATTGTGTCCCTTGAATTCATCTGTTCCAATGCTGACTCAAAGGCAATGGTATTAGGAGGGGCCTTTGGAGTGGTTAGGTCACAAAGGTTGAGCCCTTGTGAATAGAATAAGAGCTCTTATAAAACAGGCCCCAGAGAGACCCTTGCTGCTTCTCCCCAGGGAGGAACAGTGAAAGGCCAGCCACCTGTGACCCAGAAGATGCCTTTCACCAAAGCCTGAGTCTGCAGATGTCTTACCTTGGACTCCTTAGCCCATGGAACTGTGGAGAATACATCTCTGCTGTTTACGTATTTTGTTATAGCAGCTTGAACAGACTAAGAAAGGAATATTATTCTGCCTTAGAAAAAAAAGAAAGTTTTTGGTTTTTGTTTTGTTTTGTTTTTAGACAGGATCTCACTTTATATTTCAGGCTCACCCTGAGCTCACTATGTAGCCCAGCAATCCTCCTGCCTCTGCCTCCTGAGTGCTGGGATGACAGGCATGAGCCACCATACCCAGCATTAGAAAATTCTAACCCATGCTAAAATGAAACAGGCAGATAAATCTTGAAGCATTGATTATGCTTAGCAAAATCAGTCTTACACAGGACAGATCTCATGTACTTCTGCTTGCATGAGGTACCAAGAAGAGTCCAAATCCTAGAGGCAGCAGGTAGAATGGTGATGTCCAGGGCCTGGGGAAGGTGAGAATGGGAAGTTGCTTAATGTGTACAGTCATAGTTTGAGAGGATGGCAAAGTTGTGGGAAATGCCTAATGGTAATGATTGCACAATGATGTGACCAGACTCACCGCCACTGAATCGTATGTTCAAAGAGTTGAACTGGAACATTCCATGCTACATGTATTTCAGCATAATAAAAAAGAGAGGGAAAAGCTTGTATTCATTTCCTCCCCTGGCCTCTCTCATTTCCCAGTGAAATCTTTATATTCAAGTCCTCGTCATGCTGTCCCCTTTATGGGAGAACCCACCTGAGACATGGCAGAGCTAGAAGGTGAACCCCACCATTGAAACCCTAATCCAGAAGCATCGAGTCCCACACTCTCAAGCCAAGGGAAGCATCATGCCAGAGTTTTCCTTGGCAGCCCGTGTTTCCTGTAGTCCCCTTTGCTGGTTCAAAAATAAAAGTGCTTGATCATTAGGAGAAAAACAGAGGCAGACATACGCATCTTATTACTATAACCTGGTTCGTGTTACCATATAATTTCCCCTGACCTTTTGCCAGAAGCTACTGCATTTGCTGAAATGCACATGGGACAAGGAAAGCTTGAAAAAGTGTCAGAGAAAATGTATCCAAATTCTGTATGGATTTTGAACTTTATTTCTCAAATATATATTTAGGAATTTTTCAGTTGTGAGTATAGTAACCTTGCAACGTGTCCCCTCAGCCCAGGCCCTGGATGGCCCCTTCCCCCTTTGCGTTCTGATGAGTACAGACAAAGTGGGACCCATGGAAAACTCTGGCTCACTCTGGTCTCCTCGACACTGATAGAGAATGGTGGTTTGCAAACAGACCTGTGACCTTCAGAATCCTCCACAGCATCACAGAATGCTGGATTTTTTTTTTTTTGTCAGTGTATGTTCATTACACAAAGTAAGGAGTTGTCATTTTTACCATGCATAAAACACACACAGGTCTTTTTGCCCTTTGCCCTCCTTCCATCCCCTTCCTCTTCTCTAACAGCCTCCCTTCTGCTTTCATGTCCTCTACTTTTTTAGAGTCTCCACATGAGAGGAAACGGGCAGCACTGACCTCGGGAGTCTGACTCTGCTTAACCTGATGATCTCCAGCCCCATCTATTTTCCTGCAGGTGACATGATTTTGCTTACTTTTGGGGCTCATATATACACCGGTTTCTTAAGCCTCCCATCTGTTTCTGTTCAATAGCTAGCCTGGCTCCATATCTTGACTGTTGTGAACTGTGCTCAGTAAACACCAGATACCAGATACATAGGCATCTCTGTTGTGGGCTGCCTTGGATTCTTTCAGGAATCCTGAGGAGTAAGACAGCTGGATCAGAGAGGAACTCAGTGTTTAGATTTTTGAGAGCCTCTGTACTGATCTCCACAGTGACTACCCTGACTTATATTCCCTCCAGCAGAGAACACGGCTGCTGAGATTTTAAAGAGGTAATCATCAAATCACGGGCACTAACCCACCAGTGAGCACAAAGCCATTTCTTCTAGTGAAATAGACATAAACAGAATGGAAAATCCTTGGGGTGTATGATGAGGTTAAATATGATTGTGGGAAACTCATTTATCTCTCTGTGTCAGCAACTGGATTGTTATACAAAATTATTTATGACAGGTTGGGGGAAAAAAGAACTGAGAGTCACTGCTTAAAAATAAGCCTCTTTGTTGACCAGGAGGACTCTTGAATGTTTTCTTTTCTTTCCTGATGCCTTCCCTTCCCGCCCTGCTGGCCTTCGCGGCGTCCTTGTCTTCCTCACAGTGAGAGAGGACTCACGCTTCCGAGATGGCAGGTCGTCTCTGCCACCACACAGCAGGGCATTTGCTCAGAAATCGGCCACTTATTTTCATGTGCACAGAAGCAAACAGCAACAAAACCCTGTTCCTGTCTCAGCGTTTTCCTCTCCTAGTCATTTCTTCAGCAAGATGCTGACATGGCCACTCACGCTCCTCTGGAATAAGAGGTTAGACAAAGGAAGTGTGCAGCAGCCATCATTTACTGAATGAAACAGTATGGGGATGAGTCTCACAGTGCAGGGAACTTACAAGCTCACTCGAGGTGAGTGTTGAGTAGATAACATGCACTTACAGAGTCATGATGCAGTACGTTGGGACAAATGTTAAGGCTGAGCATTTGAACCACTGCTTCTTTTTAAAAAAAAAAAACACATCGTTGGGCCGGAGATTTAGCTCAGTGGTTCCGGCGCCTGCCTCGCAAGCGCAAGGTCCTGAGTTCGATCCCGGAAACCACATAGAATGCTGGGCGTGGTGACTCATGCCCACCAGCAATAAACACCACATACCACAGTGCCGGGCGTGGTGGCTCATGCCTGTCATCCCAGCACTTGGGAGGCAGAGGCAGGAGGATTGCTGAGTTC
>PVIC010011245.1:0-41731 GCA_004025085.1 Thryonomys swinderianus
GGATCGAACTCAGGTCCTTATGCTTGCGAGGCAGGCGCCGGAACCACTGAGCTAACCCTCCGGCCCAAGATTAGTATTTATTTTGGTTAGAAGAAATTTTTGCTTGTGTGAATTGAAAGTTGGATCAGCTGTATGAAAACAAGTTGAGACTACAGGGAACACAGGAAATGAAATAAACTACTTCTTTGCAAAAATGCACTCCATAAACCTACATAGTTAGCATGGGTCATGTATGTACAGTTTCTCAGATGGGTGAGTCATGCCATGGACAGATCCATTTCTGGTTCCAAGGTTTGGGTAGACAGAAACATTCAATAAGGCATACTGCAGTGTTTGGTTTCTAATGCAAAGAGTTCTGAAGGGAATGAAATATATCTTTTAGAAAGGAAATTCTTAATTTCTTTTTGACCAGTGTGCTTATTAATATTAGGGAGGACTATGGGCTAACACAATCAAAGTTTAAGCAGCTGTGCATTCTACAAAGTTGGCAGGTAACATTGACAGGTGATGACAATTTGTTCTGACACTAGAATATAGTGTACCAAGTATAACTGAAGATGTGAGGATGGCTTACCGTGGGCAAGGTCACAATGGTGATAATGGTGGATAGTGTGATTTATTAATAATACACTAGATGTGCCCAGCGTGGTGGCTCACGCCTATAATCCCAGCACTGGGGAGGCAGAGACAGGAGGATTGCTGAGTTCGAGGCTTGCCTGGACTACATAGTGAGCTCAGAGCCAGCCTGAACTACAAAACGAGACCCTGTCTCAAAATAAATAAATGAATAAATAATACACTAGATGTGATGATAAGTGATCTATATGCATTGTCATGTTTCATTCTATGATTAAATTGTATGACTACTATTTTTCGGGTGTGGAAAGGTGACCAGCCATCAAAGCAGTTTGCACCATTATTCAACAGAGTAGTTCACTGGAAGTTCTGCTACTAAATAATGAAGCTTCCGTTTTACAGAGGACGAAAAGTAAAAATTAGGATAGTACCATCATTTACTGATGTTCATACAAAATAAATTCCAAAGACGTGCCATATTGTTTTTATTTATTTATTTATTTATTTGAGATAGGGTCTCGCTTTGTAGTTCAGGCTGGCTCTGAGCTCACTATGTAGTCCAGGCAAGCCTCGAACTCAGCAATCCTCCCATCTCTGCCTCCCAAGTGCTGGGATTACAGGCATAAGCCACCACACCTGGCACTGTGGTATGTGGTATTGATTGCTGGTGGGCGTGAGTCTCCACATCCAGCATTGTATGTGGTTACCGGGTATTGAACTCAGGACCTTGCGCTTGCGAGGCAGGCGCTAGAACAACTGAGCTAACCCTCCGACCCCATACGTGCCATATTTTTATGTGTATTGTTGTTTTATGATCTCCCTTCATATTTCCCATTGGTTTAAATTATAAAACAATCGTATTTAGACTCATATTTGATTTCCTATATATATATTTCCAATAGAATTGTCTATTTTGCTTAATCTTAACTTATAGACTGGAAAATATTTATTGATTTTATCTAAAGAAAGTGAAACTTAGAGAAGTGAGATGACTTACCCAGTGATATTGCACTTGTTCATAAGTTTAATAACAAACTCCATTTTTTCTCCTCTTGAGTAGGTTCACGTTTCTATAATTTAAATCCTAGAATGTAAGATTGTAGTTCCTAGATCTATGACACTATAAATAACACCTCTCAAAGAGTTGGATGCATGCATGGACTACTATTTTGGGTCCCATTAATTGTATCGGGTTTCAAAATGCTTTAATATCAGAGATAACATATGATTACTTATTCTGTGTCATTAGACCCAAAGTTGGTACTTTTTAAAATTGATTTTATTGGTACATTTTTTATACACATTATGATCACAATCAACACTGAGAATTTGTACCAGTACATGACATGGGTTAATTCTCATTTTTCCCTATTCCCACCCCCAACTCCTACAACCCCCCCACTCCCACAACCTCCACCCCCTATAAGCATGTTTTATTTCCTTTTTTATGCAATATTTTCCTTCCCTTCTTACCCGTACCCTCCTTTCCCTTTGAATATTTTCTCACTATTTCATAATAGCTATCATGCATTTTAGAACTCATTTGCACTTCAGTTCCAAGATAAACCTGTAGCATCTTCCAAGGACCATTTGTTTTCTAACCTTCCTTTAAGGACTGACCTGTAACATCTTTTCCAGATGTTGAACTTATTCTTTAAATATTATTTAATGTTTCACTTATTTGAGTTGGCTTCCTAAATATAAGATGATGAGCTTGAGGCCAGAAACCAAATCTTTTTCTTTTGTACTGTCTATAATTTTTACAATGCCCAAACTATGTTTGCTATGCAGAAGTATTTATTTGGCATTTTGCCTTGGTAGGGTGATATGTGCATTCACCTTCAGTGTGTGTGTAATCTTTTTAAGACACCTTGTATTAAACACATGAATTTCTCAAAATGTTACTATCATTCAGATTCATGGATCTGGGAACCTGGTCAAGGATTGTTTGAACAGCTTCGTTTTCTCAGATATAACTTGTACATGAAAGCCCATTTCTGTTTGTTACTTGTTGGCTTTTAAAATACCATGATAATTTGTTGCAAAGTCACTGGGCTTGGCAAATCTCTATTCCCTCCTGGCCAGAGAAATTTACATTATTTCCCAGGCTACTTTGGCTGTGAGCAATCTATTTGAGGAATGAACTCAGTTTAACTGAAAGCAGCCAGCATCTTGAAAATTGTAAAGCTATGGCACTTACAGATTTTCAAGGTCTAAAAGATGGTATAAAATGATTACAAAACTACACAGTATTCTCAAACCATTTTGAAATAAGAAATAGAGTTATAAGTCTACAAGGGCTTCATTTAAGAAAGATGTTTTATATTTGGGGTGTGGATTCAGTCACACTGACATAAAACAAGTTATTTCATGTGTGTGGAGATAAAACTGAACTATATAAAACAAACAGCATTTGTTTACCTGAGATAACCAGGACATTTTATTTTGCATAAATTTACTCTACTTTTAAGAATTGAGAGCAATATTGTTGTCAGACACGTTTTGTGTTTGGTCTGCTGCAGGCCTATCTTAACCCTGCCATTAAATGGCTTTTATCCAGACAATTAAAATTATATCTAGCAAATTCAGATGGTGAACTTACTTTATTTGTCTTTTTATATTATATTTTTGTTGTGTATTAGCACATGGTTGTGATACATAATGAATGTATTCATCTTGGGAAGTTGACACATGCACACCCCAGAGACACGTGGAATTCCAGAGTCCTATTGAAGTGACAATGAATTATCTTCTGTTGGGGCTTACTGCTGCCTCCATGTTTCTCTGCCAGCATTGATAATCTAGAAATTGCTTACTACCTCTCTGCATCTTTAAAAGCAGAAAACATAGAAATGCAATGTCCCATATCCCAGAATGACATGCCAGTTAGATCCTACCCCATGCTGATGACAGACAAAAGAACGAAAGCCAGAGTGGGAAAGTAACTAATTTAATCATAACTAGGTCTTCCATAGTACTCGATAATAAGGTAGATAACATTTATATTATTTAACAGTCGTCTGTGTCAAGCACTATTTGAAGATTTTCGTGTTTTGATTTTATAATTGAAGAATCTAAAATAAAGCATCAATTAAATAAATTCTCACTCTGTCATATTGACTATATAACTAATATTCTGATGATGTACTCACAGCAAAGGGATATCCCAAAACTAGACATCCCAAACGAAGGGGGACTCGAGTGTAAATATCCCAGGAACTCATCACATTTAACTTGATTCTGTGATTTATGCAACTGGGGCTAAAATAAAACATTTCAGATTTTCTGTGTGAGATTTTGCATTATTTGTAAAAATCAAGATCAGCTTTTTTCTAAAATGTATGTGGATAGTTTCCTTTCAGGATGCTTATTGAGGGGAGAAAATAGCCTAAATAATTTGGGGGCGGATATAAACACGTCATCTTCATCATGCTCATCATCTAGTGGCAGTTTGGAGAATACCTATAATAAAGAAATATGACTTGTATTTCATCCAGCTTCTCCCCCGTTTAGATAAACAGGAAGATTGCCACCATTTACTTTACAACTCCTGTTAATACAGAATTCCTGCAGAACAGATATGGGTAGAAATTGTGGGAGTATATGTAAATCATTTAACAAATACTTATCACATAGCTATGTGTCATATATTATGGGTCACACTGATTATAAAGATAAAAAACTCATGGAGCTCACTATCTAGTGAAGGAAATACACTTGTAAATCACAGTTCGAATTTAGTTTGGTAAGTGCAGTTATCCATAAAAGTGGGGTGTGCAAAGTTCAAAATTAAGACCTTCTGATCACCTGGTTTTTGAAGAGTAGTGCCAAATGCTAAACACTGGGGCTGAATATACTAAGCTTTAGTTCTCACAAGTGTAAAAGTCAATGGAATAGAGTGTCAGGAACGACTGTGCCACATGCCCCGGTCACTTGGAATGCAGGATGTGTAATTAGCTAGGAACAAATCTGATTATAAAGAACAAGCGATTAGGAAGGAAAGATGGTTGGTAGTGGAAGCTCATATTGGATCTGAAGGGAAGAAGATGTTTTGAGGTTGAGATTTGAGGTTTGTCAGCATACAGGTTTCCTTGAAGTTCACAGAATAAAAGCAGTCCCAAAGAAAAAGAAATATAAGCAGAGATCCTACAATAAAGTCAAAATTTAAAGAGCTAAAAAAGACATTTCCATCATCAGCTTCTTTTTGTAAGAGAAAAAAAGGGAAAGAGTGGTTTAAAGGAAAGTAGATTAATTTATGAATACAGTATAGCATATCTGATAAATTTATTCATGAAAGAAATAGTGGCACATGCTTTAATACAGAAGAATGATGGGAATGTTATGCTAAGTAAAAGAACCACATCACTAAATACAGTATATTATGTAATTCCATTTGTATGAAATCTCCAGATGACCAATCCATAGAACTGAAATATTGACAGGTTCATATGAGGAAACAAAATGACTGGTGATGGGCACAGATTTTCTGGAGGAATGAAGAAAATATTCTAAAATGATTGTGGTGATGCTTGTATAACTCTTTAGTATACTAAGAAATCACTGAAATTTAAAATGATTACATTGCAATACACTTTAATATGAAAATCATATCAAAACTATCTTGGAAGCTATTGCAGGTAACTTTGAACATTAGCCTCCATATCAAGAACTATACCATCACTTTCCTCTTACCAGCCCTGCCTGGGACCCAAAGTGAACTATGCAGAACTTATCCGAGGAAAACATTTGTCATTTTCCATTTAAATTCTCATTCAAGATAATCTCCAGATTTTCTTGGAACTGTAGAAATATCACAGTTATACATTATTTAGTAACCAGCTTGCTTTGCAAAGGTCAAGTTCATGTTATTCAAAACGTGATGCTTAATATGCAATAACACAAACAGATTTGTTGTTTTAAAGTAATAGAATGTGATAAGTGAAACTAACTTTCTCTGGAAGGAAAATGTCTTTTCTCAGCATTTGATTTGTAAGTGGGTTTGGCTTCATTAATATTTAATCGTCTTTTTAATCTGTATGTCAGTTTTTATTGCAGTCTGCTTCTGGGGAGATTTCCTTTTGAAATATCAATAATACCCATTCTTCACTATAACTTCAAAACAAGGGCTCTCTCAGGGGGACAACTAGTTGTATTTCATCTCTAGGGACATAATTATTTTGTGTTTATCCACAGTTCCTCAAGGGGCTGATGATGTAGGACACCCTTCTTAAAAGCCTTTCTATTTCAAAAGAAGAAGCTGGTGTGTTGGAGTTGCAAACATTAATTCAAATGATCTTGCATCATTCTTGTTAATTGTTTGCTTGTAACCAAGCTGTATGCAAGTTTTTTTCTTAACATATTTGCAACTTTAAAGCTCTATTAGTTGACCTTTTCAAGATGTTTTTATGAGCTTCAGTAACTTAGAGAACCGTGTTTTCTTTGTTCATGTATTTTAAATATACAAATTCATTTTCAAACTCAGAATGAATCAGAATCAAGAATGAAATTATCAAGTGAGGGATTTAGTTCAGTGGTTCCAGTGTCTGCTTGGCAAGTGCAAGGTCCCAAGTTTGATCCCCAGTACTACATACCATAATCCTGGGCAAGGTGGCTCACCCCTGTAATCCCACCACTCAGGAGGCAGAGGCAGGAGGATTGCTGTGAGTTGGAAGCTAGCCTGGGCTACATAGTGAGTGCAGGGCCAGCCTAAACTACAAAGTGAGACCGTGTCTCATAAAAAAAAAAGAATGGAATTATCCACAGCCCACTTCGAACAATCAGCATGATCACATACAGCAATAAAACTACCAATAGGAGCTCAGAATCAATATCTCTAGAGACTGATGTTGAGAAATCACGGTTGGCATCTTTGCAACAAACTTGAGTCTCTTTCATACAAGTTGATTTTTTTTTATTTCCTGCTGGGGAGAACCAGAATGAAAAGAATTATAGGTCACAGTTTTTGTTTCTGATTGGAGAAAGCCCTGTGGTTTGTGTCTCAGTTTCTTCAGTGACCGACAAATCTTTACCCTCCCAGGAGAGAAGGTGATGTTAGAAGAAGAGGGAAAGAGTTAGGTTTTGCTCTCATTCAACAATGATGAGGCACAATGGGATAACATCCCACATTTTTCTCCAAATGACTACTTAATATAAGAAGGAAAAATAATGAGGTATGGTAGGCCATGTGTCTCCACATCCCAAAGTCTTAACACTGTCCTCTGTTTACAGAGAGAGCAGAAAACATCAGCAGAGTGAAAGCTTTTATACACCTTTTCAGGAAGATCAGTAGTGGCATTGACTTAATTTTTCAAAGATTCTACCTGTTAGTAGAGAACAATATCCACTTAGGTACTTTGAATATAGAATATAACTTATAATTATGATATCGAAACCCCATAGGCATCTATACTCAATGTCTGGTAGCTTGCACTGAAAATATCACAGCTAATGACAGAACACTTTTGCTTAACTGTATTTTATAACTTTCAATCAAAGAAGAATAATGATGAATCATCTTATTATATGTGAATATCATTCCTCTTAGCTTTTTCAACTCAGTTTACCACCTATTTTTGGTGTTAGAATTGGTTTCATGGGCCGGAGGGTTAGCTCAGTGGTTCCGGTGCCTGCCTCACAAGCGCAAGGTCCTGAGTTCAATCCCCAGTAACCACATACAATGCTGGGCGTGGAGACTCACGCCCACCGGCAATCAGCAATGAATACCACATACCACAGTGCCGGGTGTGGTGGCTCACACCTGTAATCCCAGCATTCGGGAGGCAGAGACAGGAGGACTGCTGAGTTCAAGGCTTGCCTGGGCTACATAGTAAGCTCAGAGCCAGCCTGAACTACAAAGCGAAACCCTGTCTCAAAAAAAAAAAAAAAAAGAATTAGTTTCATGTCCTTGAAGTGGGGGTGTAGACTGATTTTCTGGGACCTGAACCCAAGGAGTTTGCCCTGAACTGCATTTCCAAACTTTCTATTTGTTATTTTTAGATAAAATCTTGCTAAGTCTCAGCATTGCCCAGGCAAGGTCTGAATTTATGTTCCTCCTGGCTCAGACTTCAAGAATTTTGGGATTAGAGCTCTGTGGGGTCTTAACATGTAAAGTCCTCATTTTATACAGTAACTTAAGCCTTCATAGCCATTGTTTTTGATGTTATAAAGAGATCATTAAGAATAAGACATGAGAGCCAGAGATTTAGCTCAGTGGTTCCGGCGCCTGCCTTGCAAGTGCAAGGTCCTGAATTCAATCCCTGTAACCACATACAATGTTGGGCATGGTGACTCACGCCCACCAGCAATCAATACCATATACCACAATGCAGGGTGTGGTGGCTCACTCCTGTAATCCCAGCACTCGGGAGGCAGAGACAGGAGGATTGCTAAATTTGAGGCTTTCTTGGGCTACATGGTGAGCTCAGGGCCAGCCTGAACTACAAAGCAAGACCCTGTTTCAAAAAAAAAAAAGACACAATTTCTGAATTGGTATTATGAAAATGGACAAAAAAAAAAAGATTCAGGGGCAGTGTTTCCCTTTCTAGACCATAGCATCCTAATAAGTGGCTCTTTTATGATCGATATTAATTTTGTAAAATAAGATATTGCTGATTTATCCATGTTTACTTTTTCTTATAAGAAAAGTTCCTTGAGGCTATTTTCTCACAAATAAAATTCTTTAAATATGAAACTTGCAGTTGCTCAAGGCAGAAGACACCCTTCATTACTTTTGTAACATCAAAATTCATTAATTTTTAATAGTTATAAGAAGTCTCTTATGAACCAACCCCCTACTCTTTAGGCCCTGGGGATGCACAGATGGTTAAAAGTCTAATCCTTTCCCTATAGGAGCATTCCTTCCAGTGGGTTAAAGCATTGCATAAATGGGTAACTACAATGCAGTTTGATAATTGCAACAATAGATATTTAAAATACAACAAAACTTCACACCAGTTTCCAAAGTACAATTTTGTGTTCTATTCTGGAAAGCATACTATCTTGCAAAGATTTGTTACTTTTCTGTATTGTCAGTATAATATAGTGGGAAGTAGTAGGGTGTTTTGATTAAAAATACACAATCTGTAATCAGAATATTATGTTTAAAATATCTAACCTTAATAATTAGGTAATACTGGGAAGTTATCTACTATAAGACTTATTTCAGAGGCAGTGAAATAGGCATAAAAAAAGCCAGGTAGTTGTGCACACAATTTCCATTTCTGCTATCACATCATATCCAAGTCAGTGCAATAGTATCTCTCATCTGGATCAATAGGATCATTCTTGCTGAGACAGATGACTGAATAGGATCCCAACTCCTCACTATACCTGTGTGTACCTATTTGCCTTGTACTATATTTCCTTTGCATTTTCTCTTGGGTTGGACTTCAGACATGTATTAGTGGGTAGAATACAGCAGAAGTAACACTTCTGAAAAGACTTTTTGTTTCCATTTTTGTAGTCTCCAAACATCCCGTTGAGGCCACCGTAAGAAAAAGCCAGTCTAGCTCACTAGAGGATGACAGAACTTGCTGGAAGGAACCGAGGCAACCCAACAGCCTGCCAGCTCCAGTTGTCAGACTTCAGAGTAGACCTGCCTGAAATCTGGTTTTGGCCCTGCTAAAGGTGCAGCTGAAAAAAGGGGCACAGATGAAAGAATCATGAGAAAGAGCAGATTATTATTGTTTTAAACACTTTGTTTTAGAATAGTGTATTATATGTAACACTAGATAATTGAAATACCCAGATAATCTCCACAAGTCTTATTTGGGGCCCAGAGAACAGGTACATGAAAAAAATTCACTAGACCTGGATCCTAAAGATTAGATAAGCAAAAGTTAATGAGGCAGAAAATGGGAAGTCAATGTAAAAAAAAAAAAAAAGTCCAGGGCTGGATGTGAGGGTGATCTGCCTGCAATGTCTGTCACCCCACTGATTGCCAGGGAGATTCAGATGAACCAGCTGATTATTCCTGGTAGAGGATTGTTTCCTAGGTCAAAGTTATATGAGCACCTGAACTTCCCTTCTACCCTCTCCAAATAAGCTCTCAAGAGACTTCAGGGAAGTTTTATAATGTGGTTTTCAAAATTCAGAGTATGTGAGGGAAAGTGTTGTTCTAAGACATCATTCCTCTGACCTTTACATAATTTTGAACCTTAATGGGAATTTCAGAAACTTAGAGAAAAAGATACATTTTTAAAACAATAGGACAAAAGTTATTAGGTTTCTAATCAATCAGAGAAAGACCTAAGTGGACAAGATTCTTCAACAGTTCCTGGCATTCATTTTAAATTGAAAAATGATTAATGTTTTGGTTTAGAACGAAAATATCACCTAGAAGTCTCATGTGTTCAGAAGTGAGGCATTTGACAGGTGACTGTAATCAGAGGACACTCTGCTAATCAATGGATTGATCCCCTGATGAGTTCACAGCCAAATGTGCTATTAAGAGGTAGGGAAGATTGGAGGAAGTGGTCACTGGGAACTTGCCATTGGAGGGTACATTTCTGTTCCCAAATCCTTCCTTCTTTGCTTCCTGGCAGTCATGAGGGTGCAGCATTTCTCTACCAGGCTCTTCTTCCATGCTGTTTCTGCCTTAGAGAGTGATGGCCAGGAACTGGATCCCTTAAACTATGAGCCAAGTTACACCTCTCCTCCTTTAGGTTACATGTATCTGGGTTTTTTTTTCATTTTTTCTTTGTTTTGTTTTGTTTTATGACAAAAATGACTAATACTGAAATTTTTATTAAAGAAAGTGAAGGTCATTGATGTGAAAGCACCTGACCATCTGGTTTTGAAGTATTTGCAACTTGTTTGTAGGAGAAGTTCAGAAAGCTTTGGAGATGCAGGTCCATGAAGGCTTTAATAGGGCTTGATGGATGATTCTAGTTGGAACTCAAAAGATCAGAAAGTTGTTCAGAATGTGAATATTAAAGGCCAAGCTAAACAAGTTTCAGCTGGGAACCAGAACTCCATTACCACTTATACTCAGGCAGAAAGTTTGCCTACATCCTAAGAATGTGAAGAAGACTGCGATTAATAATGATAGATTAATCTGCAGAGAAATTTCAAGACAGCTCAAATTTAAGCTGTGGCATGGATGGCGCTGGTTGATTTTAATAGATTTATAGTGATAATTGAAGACAAAAGGACAAGCACAAAAATTAGAAAAACTTAAATTTTCTCAAGAAAGAACTATCTGTGAATGGGAGGCTGAAGGTGGTGTGGCTGCTAATGAGATTAGCTCCATTACAAACAAACCTCATGCTTTGTCCAGGAACAAGAAGATACATCTCAGGAGTTAGCAAAACCCACTCATGGCAGGTTCAAAGGTGCAAAATGTCAACTTTATATTACAGAAGATGGTCTCTGGGATCCCTGCTTGAGGAGAGTCTCCTAGGGACTTGTTTCCTGTGGTTCATTTCTCCATTTTAGACATCTGGCCACTCAAAGGCTACTGTATTCATGTCCAGATTTGCCTGGCTAGTGTTTCTACTAACAGCAAACCTTCTCATGACCGATGAAATGCTAGTTTTACTGGTACATAAAATCCAAGACTTGTGCAGTCAGGGAGGCTGAAGGGAATGGTTTCCTTCCACAATGCCATTTTTGCCTCGCAGCCAGCCCCTCATGAACTGAGCTGTCTAAAAACCTAAGCCAAAATAAATCTGTCCTCCTTTAAGTTGCAGGTGTCAAGTATTTTGTTCCAACAATGGGAAAGTGACTAATACAGACATCAAACATCTACTGGGGCAGGTACCTAAACAGACTTTCAATCTACTACAAGTGAAGTCTTCCAAGAACTTAGTACTCTGAGCTTCTAATCAAAACATCCATCAGAACAGTGCCCTGCATCAAATAAGTTCTATTCAGTCATAGGTGATAACTGTGTAGGAGTTAATGTGATGGATTTAACCAAAAAAATCTTAAATGTCTTCTTGGTTGAACAGAAATTGTGGAAGAAAAGTAATCCATAACATCACAAATACACATTACACATGGACATACACATGTACCCAGAAAGTTTGTGACTAACTAATCTTAAGAGCTTTAGGAGGCCTAGGAAGTATTGGAGTCTTTATGTATACAGGTCTGTCATTGAATGGTTTGTTGTGAATTTTTATTTGAAGGATTTTTTTAAATTGAATTCTTTATTTGTACATTTAACATATAGCTCACCATCACACTCCACATTGGGGAACTTGTAACAGTATATGACATGAATTAGTTCTCATTTTTACCCGTATCCTAACCCACCCCACAACCCCCCCACCCACTATAAACATGTGCTTTCTTTTTCTTTTCAAATCATATTTATTCCCCTCATCACTTTTCCCTACCATTGTCCCTTTGAGTATTTCCTATTTCACAAAATCATATGTTCCAAAATTCTAGAATGTATTTCAAGGATTTTTAAACAGTTGACTTCAGATGCCTAGCAGATGGTGGTGGCAGCAGGCAGGCACTCTATCTAGTCAATGAGGAATCAGAGTAAACTTTCAAAATAGCTGATTCTTAAACTTGGACCAAAAAGGATTGGATGTTAGTAGGAAAAGTAACAGGTTTCCTATGATACCTCTTATTACATGCAAATCAAAAAATGAGAAATTCTAGAATTTGCAATAAACACACAAGTATGTATTTGACATTATGGAAATGTAATGCATTTAATCAGTCTATTAGCAGAGAGAACTTGTATATTAACTATCACAAATCTCTTTAGCATATAATAATTGCATCAGTGCAGACTAATGTGTATTTTCCCATCAGAGGTCTGTAAAGGTGTTGTCTTTAGCCGGGCGTGATGGCTCACGCCTGTCATCCCAGCACTGGGGAGGCAGAGACAGGAGGATTGCTGAGTTCGAGTCTTACCTGGGCTACATAGTGAGCTCAGGGACAGCCTGAACTACAACGTGAGAACCTGCCTTAAAAAAAAAAAAAGTGTTGTCTTTAAAAATAGTGTTTTTATTAATGATTTAAAGTAGAAAAAGTAGAGATACTTTTTTATTAGCCATTCCACAGTATAAATATTTCTATCGCAAGAAGACCTTGTTTGCTGATAATCTTTCTACTTTATTTTCTATGCTGTGTTTACTGTTATCCAAGAATTATCTGGCTGTCTTTGTTTCATTGGCTTATTAATGTGAAATGGAATGACTCAAGATACCACTTAGTTCCTCCACATGTCAGGCACTTGAGATGGCTAAGATTCTTCATCAAATGCCAATAAATGGAAAAAAGAATAATTTGTTCTATGAGACAGAACCTGTTAACTCTTCAGGGCCATTTAGGTTTTCTGCATCTTTAGAAAGTCAACAGATAATAAGTCTCCCACCAACTGGTTCACTTTCCATGGCTGGGTGATTCAGTGGTAAAAATGCAGCTGTCATTTTAGTTCTAAATATATGTTTTCATATTACACTGTAAAAGTGCAGTTTGTTTCATTAAAATGCCCTCTATATTTGTTTTGAATTTTAGTCCATTGAATGGCATGCAAATTAAGTGAATACACAACAGGGCTTCCTAATATCTGCAATGAGGTGCTTAATTCCCCATCGTAATCAGCCATTTTCATCCCATTCCTCTTTCCTGCCTATCTGTCAAATGTTCCTTAATTAAGAATTATTCTTAATTATAAAGTTTATGTGTCATTTTATTTTAGAGGTAATTAATTAAATTTAACACTAATCATTGGGGATATTGCCTTTTCTACACACACATTGCTGCTTAATTATTGGAATACCTTGAATCCTTTGATGGATGGGGGTAGGGCATATTGATTTGTTTTGTGTCTGGTATGTGGCAGCTCATACTGAATAGAATAGAGTCTCATCCCATCAGCCACACAAAGAAGTAGGAAGCATTTTTTTCTCAGTTGATAAAGGACAGTGAACAAATGCACTCTGGTCATTCAAGTGCATTATGTGGAATCTCTGAGGAGCAAGGAAAGGTGATGACTATGGATGCAATTCAATCTGGAAACAAATAGCCAAAATGAAGCTATTCTGTAAAAGTCCTTGGGTACTCGTTAGGATGGGTTTGCCAATATTTATGTGTTCAGGATGATATGAAGGTTACCCTGAGCAAGTCACTTGGTTGGAGGACAGGAGAGATCCAATGGCCAGATTAGGAAAGGATTTTTAATTCTTTCTTATTATTTTTTACCTTGAACACTAAATAATTTTTAGTGAATAAATGAATGAATGCTCTTAGAAACTGCAAATTATTTGACCTTTTTAAAGGATTAAATATTTATTCTGTTCAAAGACATTATATTATATATTAGGTTCTGTAAGCAAACTATGGAAAAATATAAGCTAACTTGAGCTTTCAAAGATTTCTAACAGCAGAGGGAAAACTCTAAAACATGTAAATATTGTATAAGCTAGCCCATAACACATACTATGACACACATATAAACACATCTTTAGAAGAATGTAGAAAGCAAGTCAACCAAGCTGGGCAGAGCTTCAGAAATGTAGAGAGTGTCTGAATTCTATCTCAAAGGTAGTATTGAACCAGTGCAGGGCTAGGGAAAGGACACCCTGCAGAGATCAGCAAAGGTCAGATGTATAATTGATGTTTTCACATTGCCCCCAATGGGAAAGCACAAAGATGTTCAGTCCTGACAAGGATACAGTAAGACAAGCATTCCTCACACTGCAGTCAGAACCACAAAAATGTTTACCCAGACCCTTTTGTGGAAAATAATTTGGCAGCATGTATCAGAAGATTCATTATTTCCTCTTCTAGGATTTTCTTAATGATAGACATGTGTATAATTCTTTGTGTACACAATTGTCACAGCATATTTAACAGTCTAAATAAATATGTCAATGATAAATAAATTATGGAATTTGTATGGAATTAAGCACTTGTATGTATAAGACATGTTTCAAAATAATATTTATTGTCATGGAGAGATGCTTGAAATATATATATTTGAATGCCAGTTACAAATGTAAAAATATACATGGAGTAAAAAAATAAATATTATAATAAATTTTCTGGCATTGATTATTTTCATATAGTAGGTTTATAATGACAGAACATTGTTCTTCCATATGTTACTTTTTTCCTTTATTGAGTTTATTGGTACATTTTAGGAATATATTATGATCATATTCATCATGGAGACTTTGGACCTATGTATGATATATCATAATTTTTATTTTTGCCCATTCCCATTGAACTTCCCAACCCCCAATTTACATAAGCTTTGTTTACATTTCTCTTATTTTTACCATCAAATTTTTCCTTTCCCTTCTTTGCTTTCCTTTACACCCCCCTTCTCTTTTCTCTTTGAACTTTTTTTCCTGTTTTATATCATACATTCTGGACCTCATTTATTCCTTCATTTTCTCATACTAGAGAAACTAGTGTCATAGTTAAACATCTATGTCCTATTTATTTCACTTATGAATATGACCTTAAGATGCATCCATTTAGTTATGTCTCTAATTCATCATTCTTTATGACTTAGTAATACCCCTTTTAACTTCTTTTTTCCACATTTTTATAGTGGATGCATTAGTTAAATGATAAGAAAAATAGACTTAAACGTGTATGTTATAAAAGACAGAGAAGGCTAATGTATAAAATATATAGAGAATAATTTTTGAATAAGAAACTAGATTGTTAAAGTTTATTTAAGCCATACTGTGGGCAAAACTTGATATTAAGTGTTCAGGGTAACAGAGCAAAGTACTTCCACTCGAGTTTTATACTCTGACCAAGGAGGCAAATCATAGGTGCCCAATAATAATGTCAGACAACAATTCTAATAGTACTGTGCAATACAATACTATAGGTTACCAAAAGAATGTCTTGGAAGTATGGAGCAGAGGTTCTGCTGTTTTGTAGCTACATAGCATCCCTAAGTACTTTTTTGTCATTTGCTAGTCATGCCACCTTGGAGAAAGTGTGGAGTCACAAGATGTGCAGGGTCCAGAGGCTGAGTCACCCGCTCTACCAACAGAATCAGGGTGTAACTGACAAAGTAGGGAGAAGAGTGGGAAAACCCCAGAATTTATATGGCTCTGAATCAGGAAACAGTAGACACTACACACTGGCCTTACTTCCTGAATAATACATCGTTTCAGAAGATCCCACCGTATATATGAAAACAAGTAGGAGACACCTTTTCCCATGTACACATGTCTATGTAGATATATACGATGTGGATGTCTTGTGTACATATATTGCATAGACATAGCTACATACAACATATTCATACATATGTAACACACACATATACATATATATATATATATATATATATAACACATATATGAGAAATGTATATATTTTTCAGTAATCACTCAGGTTTTTTGGCAAGAGATTATAAACACCTAAGTGAATTTGCAATTTTCAAACAATTTCCACATGTTAGCTCATGATAAAATACTTTGCTGCAAAAAGTTAACTAGAGGAAAACTATATCATTTAACTGGTTAAAATATATCTATAATTTGTTGTCATGGAAAACTGCTTTATATTTTGGAAGAAAACAATTTTTCCCCAGATAATAGAGAACAAATTTCCCTATTTTGAGTGTCTGAGTAAACTCAAAATAAAAAGAAATATGTTTTTGCTTTTGTCCTTTCAGTATGAATTTTCATCCACTGACAAATATTTATGAATCTTGTATCAGTTGAAAAGCCATCAATTAATGTGGCAAAAAGAAAAGTACAAAATTAAAAATGCAAGTTCCTCCTATCTAAAGATGTTGAGATTTTTATGGCAACTAAGACTGGGAAGCATTTATGTTCTTGTGGAAGAATAGGCTAGGTAGGTTGATATTTTGCCCTCAAGGCAGTTCTAGCTGTTGACTTTCACTCAAAGAGTTAGAGATCAGGACACCTTTATGGAAAAGGGGGCTCAGGTTCTGTACTACATCTTGCAGTAGTTCTTAGTTTGGTTTGGAGATCAGGGACTCCTTTAATTTACTCATGAAAATGATTGTTTCTCACCTCCAAAATTTACAAGCTCCACACATTGTAATTAAATTTAATCAATTTATGGATTCTCTCCAAGCCAATTCATGTGCATTTAGCTTTCAAATCCTTACTTCTGTAAGTAGTTAGACTTTGGACGTGCACTAAGTTATAAGCATGCAAGAACAATTTGAAGAAGAGATACTAAAGTAAGCTGCAGAGAATATGTATAGAAAATTAAGAGTAGCTTCCTTTAAACAACTAAAATTCAGTATGAAAGATTAGAATAAAGAATAAAAGGATTAAATTCCTAATTGTTAAAAATTGCACATTGTATCATAACATGGAGCCATTTGCAAGAAAATGCACATTAGCTATTCTTAGTTGTCCTTTAATTTGGCAAAAATATCCACTCTTCTCAGTTGAATTTCAAAAATAGGCATTTAACAACAACAAATTTTCTTCTCAATCTTCACAGAGTAGTTTTTCTTCTGTTGCCAGCATCCAATGTGGCATTTGATACTCTAAAACCAAACAAGAGGTTGGAATAAACCTCACCAATCACTGACCTTGTCATTTAGAATGAATTAAATGTGTCTTGTCATTTTCCTTTGCAGGAACACTTTCTCTCCTTAGATTCCAAGTAAGTTGAAAGAATCCACGACTATTATTTTTATGGCATGTCCATCTCCCAATATGTTGCAAACTCTCTACAACAAGAAATGGAGTAGAAACAAGGTGCATTGTGGACTCAGCTATAATTATTTTCAAACAGAAAAGGAAAATGACAGGAAGAGATTGAAGAGTGTCAATGTAAAAATAAGGCTGCTCACTTGATAAAACACTCAACACAAGACTGATGGGCCCTAAATGGGTGCTTCCTTCCCTCCCTCTCTCCCTCTCTCTCTGTTTCTCTGTCTGTCTGTCTGTCTGTCTGTCTGTCTGTCTGTCTGTCTGTCTCTCTCTCTCTCTCTCTCTCTCTCTCTCTCTCTCACACACACACACACACACAAACATATGCACACAGAATGATAGTTTCAGTCAGCCTCTTTTATGGAGAGTTTTGCTGATGATGTGATCTAATATTTTTTAATGATTGGAATATAATTACATGCATATTCTTGAATAGAACTCATCAATTGATATTTCTAAACACATATCTTCATGTTGTAGATTACATGAGTTAATGAATGCAAATACTTAGACCAATATGGAACACACTTTTAGGATTTTCCCCATGACTTATTTATACTGACGCTGAAAATAACAATGATTTATTAATTTCTTTATTTCTTAAGAATTGTAGGGAGACAATGATTCTTTTTAATTCATTTGATATTTGTGTAGATGTAAATAGTGAGATCAAGTAAGTGGCTAATCTAATGTAGGTCTTGCATTCTGACCTTTCACAAAATGTCCCAATATTTTTTAAGGTAGCTGGTATTTCTTATGTTTCCCTTAAGAACCTCTTCTCTGTGAATCTCCTGTGTGACTCCTTTAAAACACAGATTCCTGGGATCTGCTTTAAGCCTCCTACTGGAATCTGTGAGGAAAGGTCCCAGTGGCTACCTTGTAAAGAATTTAATTTTTCTCAGAGCCAGGGGATTTAGTTCAGTGGTTCCGGCATCTGCTTCGCAACCACAAGGTCCAAAATTCAATCTCTGGTACCACATACCACAATGCCAGGCATGGTGGCTCTTGCCTGTAATCCCACCACTCAGGAGGCAGAGGCAAGAGGATTGCTGTGAATTCCAGGCTAGCCTGGGCTACATAGTGAGTTCAGAATGAACCTGAACTACAAAGGGAGACCCTGTCTCAAAAAAAGAAAGAAATTATTTTCAGTGATTCCTAAACACACTCAGATTAGAGAACCACAGACCTGCCCTGACTTTGAAGTAATTCACATTTACATATCACATGTAGGATTTGTTTTAAAGGAGAGCTTTTATTTGATGAGGAATCTATAGAGGAAAGCACTGGCTCTTAAATGTCTTTCACCAATTTTCTTGTAATTCACAGTATTAAATATTTATTCCTTTGGATTCCAGCATACCTATAGGAGTTTCCATTTAGAATTTAAATACTAGTGAAGCCATTAACATCCATTAGCAATGAGTGTAAATGAGAGATTTAAAAGTCAATCATTCAGCAAATCTTCCAGGGAGGAAGATGAATGAGTCCCATGGAGGACAAAGAGGAGAAGAGACAGTGAGCAGAAAAGGCCAGGCTGTCTGAAGCACTACAGCCAATAATCTTAGCCCTGAGCAGGGTCTGGGAACAATGGATCTGTAGCCCAGCTGCTAGGAACAAACAAACAAAAAAACAGGAACATTGTGCAAAATGGCATAAATAGCACTGAAATATTCATGTTCTAGAGAAGGGCCTCCATGCATGAGGTTTGATTATTGACTTAGCAACACACTGTCTCAAATAAAAGGGGGTGGGGGTGGGGGTATATCTCAGTGCAAAAGCCCTTGACTCAATTCCTAGTATTTCAAAAACAAAAATAAGCTAGTGCCATGTTTCAGTAATCTCTCCCTAAGCCACAGGACTAACACCTGAAGAAACTGGACAAAAATTATCACAGAGGGCCGAAGGGTTAGCTCAGTGGTTCCGGCGCCTGCCTCGCAAGCGCAAGGTCCTGAGTTCGATCCCCCGTAACCATATATAATGCTGGGCGTGGAGACACACCCACCAACAATCAACACCGCATACCACAATGCCGGATGTGGTGGCTCACGCCTGTCATCCCAGCACTCGGGAGGCAGGGACAGGAGGATTGCTGAGTTCGCGGCAGCTTGCCTGGGCACCATAGTGAGCTCAGGGCCAGCCTGAAGCAAGACCCTGTCTCAAAAGCAAAAAATAAAAATAAAAATAAAAATTATACACAAATTTCACCAAACAGTACTGATCAGCTGTTTTTATTTTAGAAATAATTGTTTTTTTCTTTTCTTTTTTAATTGAATTCTTAATTGGTACATTTTATATACAGCTCACAATCACATTCAACATTGGGGAATTTGTACCAGTGTATTACACGAGTTACTTCTCATTTTTACCCGTATCCCTACACATGCCACAATCCTGTACCCCATATGTGTGTGTGTGTGTGTGCTTCCTTTTTCTTTCCAAATTATATTTATTCTTTCCCCTCATTACTTTCCCTACCACATTCCCTTTGAATATTTCCTATTTCATAAAATCGATCATACATTCTAGAACTCGTTTACATCTACAAGGTCTCATACCAGAGAAAAGATACAGTATTTACATATCTGTGAGCCATTTATTTCACTTATTAGTGTGTCCTCAAGGTGTGTCCCTTTGCACATAAATGACTCAAACTTGTCATTCTTTGTGGCAGAGTAATACTCAATTTTATTAAAACAACAACAACAACAACAACACATCTTTATCCAGTCTCCAGTTGACGGGCATCTGGGTTGTTTCCAAGATAGGACTATCACAAACTGAGCTGCTATGAAGATAGGTGCACATGTCTAATTACGATGTGATTCTTTTAATTTTTTTGAGTATATTCCTAGCAGGGGAATAGTAGGGTCAAATAGAACCTCTAATCCTAGTTTTCTGAAGACTCACCACATTGATCTCCACAATGGTTGCACAAGTCTACAAACCCACCAACAGTGGAGAAGGGTTCCTTTCTCCCCACAGCCTCACCAGTATTTATTGCTGGTAAATTTCACAATAGCAGCCATTCTTTGTGGACTGAGATGAAATCTCAGTGTTGTTTTCATCTGCACCTCTTGAATGACCAGTGATGTTGAGCATTTCTTCATATGCTTCTTGACTGCTTTTACTTCTTCCTCTGAGAAGTACCTGTTCATTTCAGATGCCTACTTTTGAATTGGGTCTTTAAACTTGGGGGGGCTGATTTTTTTTAAGCTCTTTATATATTCTAGATGGTAGCCCTTTGTCTGACAAACAGCTAATAAAAATTTCTTCCCATATTATTGGTTGTCTTTTGGCTGTGCCATTGGTTTCTTTTGCTGTGCAGAAGGTTTTCAGTAGGATGAGATCCCATTTGTTGATTCTTTCTGCTAGTTCTCTTGCTATCTAGGTTTTGTTCATAAAGTCTCTGCCTAAGAAATGTCTCCAAGAATTCTGCCTAACCTATTTTGCAGCAGGTTAGCATTTCAGTTTTAATTCTTCTTTTTTATATCTAGTATTTTTTATAAATTATTTTTTGAAATTACTCCCATAACTGTCCCTTTTCAGTGGTCATAAATACAAAATAATGAAAGAGCATTCATGTGACTTTTTTGTTATCTGTAAGAACATGTCGTTGTACAGATTAAAATGATTAAAAAACACCAGGAGTGCTCTGACAAGATCAATTGGAAGAGACAGAGAAGAGAATATGGTTAAGTGTATAATTAGCAAGTCCAGGGATCAATAGAACAATTTGTATATGTCTAAAATCATGAAACAGAAAAATTAGCCAAACATTCTTGTGAAATGAAAACTCTTTCGTTATAATGGCTATTAGGTCTAGTCATTGGCACAATCATGCATATCAGTGATTTTAAAGGCATCTTTTCCTTGTATGGACATGAACTACCCTCTGGTCTTTAACCTAAAAATGTCTTCATGATGAATCATCTTTATCAGGACCAAATAATGGTGGTGAAAGGATGAGGCAGCTTTAGCCACAGAACTAATAGTCTTTGAGATGTGCCTTCAGCCTCATGTTCTGGAAAGTAGGGTAGAAGGAATACACTAGGAGGCATCCTCATTTGCTTCCAATTCCTCTCAGCTATGATGCAAATGTTAAGACTATCTTAATTTACCTAAATTCCTGAGGCAATCAATGAAACTGTATAATTCTCACATCTTTGTATCTAGTTTATTTCAGTTTTAGAGATAATTCTCCTATGCAATTCAGCATTTTGTCTTGTACTAAGAAAAGAAAAAGTTGAATGGCCATTCCAAATTTTGTCTTGTACTAAGAAAACAAAAAGTTGAATGGCCCTTCCAAAAAGTGTCACCCTTTTTCAATTCTGTAAAGAATTTTAAAGACTAAAAACACAAATAAGCCTCATACATCATGGAATTGATTTAAATAAGACAGTCTAACTTTTTGTTGTTTTTTTAAATTGTATACATGTTTTTTTTTTATTTTTGCTTGCCTATTTTTTGCTAAATCATGAAACACCTGTTTTTTTTTTTTTTACTAGACTTAAATCTTTCTGTTTCAATCTTTTGTTTTTAAGTCACATCATAAAGCAGTTAGAGTTGTAAAGCCAGTGCCAATGGTTTTGCTTTATATCATTGGTCTCTACAACTGTGGTTCCTTTCTGATTTCTAACCTCAGTTGAAAACATTACATTCTGTGATTTCTGGCAAGAGAAAAAACACAAACCACAAACTAAACTGATATTTGTCTGGAGAAAATGAACCCAATCCCCAGTATGAACCCAAACTGTATTCTCATTCTAAAGCAGAAGAGAATCTAATTACAAATGTGAATTAACATAACAAAAACTACATCCTATAGAGGAAATTACATGGACATTTGCTCATGATTCCTGTTCCTCCACAAGGCCCTTGCGTGAAGAGCGCATTTATTTAAAAAGTAGATGAAGGGCCAGGGATTTAGCTCAAGTGATTCAGAAGGACCTGAGCTCAATCCCCAGTACCACACACACACACACACACACACACACACACACACACACACAGCAGATGAGCCAATAATATGCTGGGCACCTAGAACCCGAGAACCTCCTTTCTTGCAGGGTTAACCCTTACACCAATCCAAAACTACCTCCTTTGTGCCGGGCGTGGTGGCTCACACCTGTAGTCCCAGCACTTGGGAGGCAGAGACAGGAGGATTGCTGAGTTCGAGGCTTGCCTGGGCTACATAGTGAGTGCAGAGCCAGCCTGAACTACAAAGCGAGACTCTGTCTCAAAAACAAACAAACAAACAAACAAAACTACCTCCTTTGTAACTTTTACTCTTTGCCTCCTAAAACAAATTATGTTACGTCTAATGCTTCTAGGAGTGTAAGAGAGCACAACAGATACTTAAAAGTGGCAACAATGTCACCATGCCACCCCACGTAGCCTATAGGTTTTACATTCTGGTTTCTCCACCCATTAGTCAGCTGCAAGTCTCTAAACATACTTCTCATGATAATTCCTGCTTTAACATTTACCTTAAACTATGATACTGCTCTGTGTCCAGTACTCTAATTGTGTATGAAGTCCGGCCATGAGATTCTCTTCTGTAGTCTTCCCTGTTACTTCTATGGCCCAATTTCAATTCACACTAGCATTCGCCCACTTTTTATTGGGTCCACAATTGAATTCCTGAGTGCTATGGGAGAAAACCAATAGTGTACAAATTGGTGCCTCTAAAAATTTATAGTATCCAAGTGGAGATGCCCAGAAAGCCATTGAATATTTGGCTTGAGGTTTAGAAGTGACTAATTTAAATCTAGGAATCTGTAGCCTAGAGGTATTACTAAAGCCACAGGTGTGCATGGCCTTGTCTGATACAGACTTGCAGTCAGGTAGCTAAACAGGAAAGTATACAATTCTTTCTTCTTTTGATGAGGTTGAAGCGGTGGATTAATCTTCCAGCATGGCAGCAAGAGTCTCAAAATAAGAAGAAATTGCCTTCCGTAGACGGAGCTCCTGTTCTGATCCTCTCATGTCCACTACTTGTTCCTCCTCTGCATCATCCATTTACATACCAGCCTATCTTCTGTAGCACTGAAATGGGCAACATCAGATAGACATTATAAACACATATTGATTCATTTGTTTGACTTCATTCTCTTCTAAATTGCATGGACAAAGTTTTGCAATTGAATTGTAATCAAGAATGTGGCTTTTTGATACTGTTTTCATCAAGTCATCAGAAACATCAAACCATCAAATGTTAAATTTGGAAGTCTTAACAGTTATTTAGTCAATCATTCATTTCACAAATAGATAGGCAAAGACACAAAGAAGCAGGCACAGTGAGACTCTCAGAGTATAAATTAACATCTCAGCCCAAGGGTAGAACTCGGGTCACATAGCTCTTCCTAAACTCTGGAATCGTTATTTATTGTGACACAGTCTGACGTATTTGTTCTTCATTCAGCAAAAAAAAAAAAAAAAGTTGATACTTGTGTCTTGATGGGAATTAAAGCCCAGCGAAAACAAAAAACCTGTAACAACTTTGAGAGTTTATTAAGAGAACATTGTAGCATACAGATTTTGAAGAGACTGTTAATTTATTTATTGCAACTGTGCTTTAAACAGATCCACTTTAAAATAATCTGCTGACTTCTACCTATTGAGGGAAATACCCATTTGCTCTGATAGTTCTAATTTCCTTCCAAACCATATTGGGTTTTTTGTTCCATACACAGCTTGCCGTCCAACCAAATTAAAAGGCTCATAGCCATCAACTTCCACCTAGGAATCAAAGGAATTATTTGATGAGAAAGGTGTGAGTTGTGCCCAGCTTAGCAAGAACCAATAACAAATTACCCAAGCTGTATTTTATCTCTCCAGATATATGGAATTAAAATAACTGCAAATGTCTGTATGAACACAAAGAAAAAACATGTCAAATGCACAAAGCTGTCTGTTGGAGGGAACATAGTTATATCTGAAGCTATATTTGATTTCTATTTGTGAAAAGGTCCTTTAACATGAGCTCACATTTATTAAAACAGCAGATGAGTTAAGGCAGCTTAATACTGAGGAATCATCAAGCAAGGTTAATTCTTTGGCTACCTGAGGGGAATACATACTCTTACTCTGTGACCATCTGAAAATTTTTCAGGAAACACACACTGACCTAGTGAGATGAGGATTGCCTTTGGCTCCTTCTTTGGGTCTTTGTAACATCCAGAAATGTCAGAACCATTTTCTGAGCCTAGGTCAAAGAACAAAAGATTTCTGTGGCATAGCCCCCAACCTGGGATAAGCATTAAGAGCACTGTAAAATGTGTCAGTCTGGGAACAATGAAGCTAATGAGCAAGACCAAGATAAAGTACAATGTAGCACTTGGAAACTAAGATAAATCACCCACAACTGAGTGGAAATTTAATACAACAGAGACTTGAAGTTTACTGACATTAGCAAAGAAAAGTACTGTAGAGTTTATTTTTAATTTAATTTAATTTTTCTTTCTTTGATTTTGGGATATGAACCCACAGAGTGCTAATCTACATCCATGGTACTATTTTTTATTTTGTGACAGCATCTCATAAATTGTCCAGACTGGCATCAAATTCACAATCCTCTTGCCTAAGCCTGAGTACTTGGAATTACAGGCATATGAACACACCTAACTAGAAATTTAATTTCTTTGTTTACTTTAAAGCACTTTAGTTCTAACTGCCACTTAATGTTCACTCAAATAGCAAAGAAGTTGCATTTCCACACCTTTCTGTTTTCTTTTTTAAATTGATTTTATTGATGAATTTTATATATACATTATGATTACAATTGACATTGAGAATTTGTACCAGTACATGAGATGAATCAGTTCTCATTTTTCCCATTGCCCTCCCTACCTTACCACCCTCACACCCTATATTCAGAAGCTTTGTTTCCATTTTTTATCAATTATTCTTTCTCTTCTTTACTAATCCCTAAAACCCTTTTCTCTCTGAATATTTGCTATTTCACAATATATACCATACATTTTAGAACTCATTTACACCTTCATTTTCTCATACTAGAGAAAAGATACAGTATTTACACATCGGTGACTTATTTTTTTCACTTATGAGAATGTTCTCAAGGTAAGTCCATTTGAGTATAAATGACTTAAACTTATCATCTTTATAGCAGAGTAATACTCCATTTTATTAAACACACACACACACACACACACACACACACATATCTTCTTTACAGTCTCCAGATGATGGCCTTTTGGGTTGTTTCCAAGATTTAGTTATCACAAACTGAGCTGCTATAAAGTACACATATTTTGCTGTGATACGAATCTTTAATTCTTTTGTGTATATACCTAGCAGGGAAATAGCAGGATCATATAGGACCTCTAATCCTAGTTTTGTGTTTTGTTTTCTGTTTTTTGGAGATAGGGTCTCGCTTTGTAGTTCTGGCTGGCCCTGAGCTCACTATGTAGCTCAGACAAGCCTTGAACTCAGCAATCCTCCAGTCTTTGTCTCCCCAGTGCTGGGATGACAGGCGAGATCCACCACACCAGGCTAATCCTAGTTTTTTGAGAAGTCTCCACAGTGATCTCCACGATGCCTCACCAGTCTACATTCCCACTGACAGCCTCGCCACCCTTTGTTGTTGGTGATTTCATAATAGTAACTATACTTTGTGGAGTGAGATGGAAACTCAGTGTAGTTTTCTTCTGCATCTCTCGAATGACCAGTGATGCTGAGCATTTCTTTGTATTCTTAACTGCTTTTACTTCTTCTTCTGAAAAATGTCCATTTCAGAGGCCCGTTTTTGAATTGTGTCTTTGAATTTCAGGAGGACTGATTTTTAAAAACTGTATATTCTAGATAGTAGCCCTTTGTCTGGGAAACAGCTGGTAAATTTTTTTTCCCCACATTGTTAGTTGTTCTTTCCCTCTGCCAGTGGTTTCTCTTGCTGTTCAGAAACTTTTTAATGAGATGAAATCCCACTTTTAAATTCCTTCTGCTAGTTTTGTTTTTTGATGCTGGAGGTTGAAACCAGGGCCTTCCCATTACAGGTATTACTAAAACTACATCTTCACACTTTTTTTACTTTGTTTGTTTTTTTTTTTTGTTTTGTTTATTGAAACAACCTCTCAATGTGTCATTTAGTTGCCCGTCCTGAGTTTAAGATTTCAGTCTTCCTGCCTCAGTCTTCTACACTACTGCACTGCTTTTCTGAATGAAACCAACCCAAGTTCATTGTACACAGAAAATTAGAAATAATATCTCAATTCCAGTCTATTAACGTTAACTCTGTCAAATTTGGGGATTTATTGGTATCAAATCCAGAGTGTTTCCTAAGATATAGGAACACTCAGTTATGTGCTACTAGAAAAAGAATCTTTACTGAAGTTATAACACTGTTATCTTAGAGAGCACCCCCCCTAAATTCATCATGGAATAAAAAGTTTGCCATTTCCATAGAGAGGCATATCCTCCCCAATCTACAGAAATCTCACCTTTCTTCTTTTCTGTCATGCTTATCCTATCTCTTTCCTCTGCATCATAGAGAAATACCTGATTTTCACTAGCCCTTTAACATTTCTTGTAGGAAAGTCTAGATATAAGATAGGTGTGAGTTGGGGGAGGGTAATAGTTCAGAAGTTCAGAATGGAGTGAATGTTCTATAATCCATCCTGGGATTAGCAATAGACAGAATGATGTAGGAAGTCTGAATTTTTAATGCAATGTTCTGGCCCCAATTCCTTCTACGACCTCTCTCCTATGTACTGTTGTGAGAATTCAGCATTTCTACAGAAACATGAGCATCCATAGCTCTTTCTGTAACTGTAGCATTTCTTATTATTATTTCATGTGTATTCTTTAAGAAAATGCAGGAATACCTTATAAAGATGTGTGTGTGTGTGCATGTGTGTATATTTCCATTATGCCTCCAAATTAATATTGTATGTTTTCTTAATATCTGTTTTTGTTGCCTAGGAGAAAATCTTCTAGTTAAATTTGGAAAAGCACTTGTGCCAGCTTATATGCTTCAGGCAAGCAAATACATTTGTCCTTATCTGTAAGCCTCTAGTTCCTTAGATGAGCTATTAGACAATAGGTTTTCCAAAACAAAGTTCTGATCCATGGATAGGTAATATGTATCCTAAAGCTTTGCAACGTTTTCCTACAAGTACCATTTTTAATTACATCACATTCTGTCGACAGCTAGTAAGAAGCAAAATGCTCTACTTTTCATATGTGTAACCTCCCAAGTGAATTTGCTTACTAAAAGATAGAGTAGTCTGGTGCAAAGTCCTAAGTATATTAAAAATTAATCATTTTTTAGGAGGAGCCATTTAGCATAGTTGAGTGAGCATGATCTTTGAAATAGTTCAGTTACATATCCTCATACAAGCTATGTTATCTTGGTTGGGTTAACTTTCCAACTCTCATTTTATCACCTAAAAGTAGAGAAAATGAATATAATCAATGTTCAATCCATGAAAGAAGTGGTTGCTACTGCTGTAGCCATGTTTTCTGCATCCACAGGAAGAAATGGTACTGATATTAAGTCATAAGTCTCATCTGCTGCTCACTAGAGCAGAAGCCAGTGACTGACCAAGACCTGAGGGCCAAATCCTAAGTTACCTATTTTTATTCATCTCATTGGCTAAGAAAGCTTTTAGTTTAAAGAAAGCAAAGAAAAAGAATATTAATGTTTTATAACACATGAAGACATGTAATTCACATTTGCTCTCCACCCATAAAGTTTTATTGGAGCATAGCCCCACTCTTTTGCATGCTGCATATATATTAGCTTTCATTCTTTACCTACAGAGTTGAATAGTTGTGAAAAGAAAAGAAAAAGAACCCTTGTCCCACCAATCTTAGAGTATTTACTGTCTGATTATTTACATAAAAATTTTACTAGCCAGCCGTAGAGAATACCGTACAGAGGAACATGTGAGAAGCAACTCCATCCCATGTAATTGTCTTTGCCCTTGTCACCTTGGATGTGGACCCTGTATTTTAAATCAATGTTTATTTTTTATATATGTCACATCCTAATGTTTTCTCACATTGGTAGTTGCACTGTGCTATTTCAGTCTCAGCTATTTGGGAAAATGTGTGCTGATTGCATGCAGGCATTCCCAGCCCCTTTTACAATAGAATAATAAAAAAAGAGATAGAAGCAATTTTATTTACAATATAAAATGGTTGTAGAGATGGTTACAATTAAGGTGAAGAAGAAAAGGAGGAAGAAGTAATAGAAAAGTAGGGAAGAGGAGGAAAGGAGAAAAGAAAGGAGGAGGGAAAATAGAGGAAAAGGAGAAGAGGAAGACTGGTTTTATTTTAAATGTGGAATGGCAGCAAGAATCTGTTATGTCCCCAAGTGCCTTGATGAAGACAACAGCTCTGATCCAAGTGGGACGAAATTTCTCTCCCCTAGAGTTCTGAGAATTCTCTCCAATGGAAGGAATAGAAGCTTTTCATTTTAGGATCTAACCCTTGCACAATGATATTTCATCATCCTATTTACCTGAAGCCATTGCCTTAGGGAATACAGTAATTAGCATAGCTATCAACCACAGTAAGTTAAAATGTATCTATTTTGACTAACATCTCACTAACAAGAGAAGGTACATTTAGTTTCTTGATGCTCCAAAAATTCAAAATTTAAAATAGGGGGCCTGAGATTTAGCTCAGTGGCTACAGTGCCTGCCTCCCAAGCGCAAGGCCCTGAGTTCATCCGGGTAACCACATACAATGCTGGTCATAGTGACTCACGCCCACCAGGTATCAATACCATGTACCACAGTGCCGGGCGTGGTGGCTCATACCTGTAATCCCAGCACTCCAGAGGCAGAGGCAGGAGGATTGCTGAGTTCCAGGCTTGCCTGGGCTACATAGTGAGCTGAGGGCCAGCCTGAACTATAAAGTGAGACCCTGTCTCTAAATAAATAAATAAATACATACATACATACATACATACATACATACATACATACATAAAAGAGCTTTTTTGCTTATTATTTTTTCTAATTGAGCTGAGCCTGTGGTGTTCTCAATTGCAACATGTTTTGATCTGTGTTAGCATACCTAAGTGTGTCAGCATATTCAGCAGATGGAGCCCTACCTGCTGGGCATGCTCCTATTTGTTCTTACTGCTCTGCTACACATCCAGGTAAAACCAGTGCCGACACCCTGCAAGGTGTGTCACCATTAAGCAGTAGTACATATTCCAGTTGATTTTCTTTTTTTATATGAATTGTTATTGGTGCATTATACACAACATGATTACACTCAACATTGAGAACTTGTACCAGTATATGACATGACCTAATGCTCATTTTGACCCAGGAGAGCAAAGGCACCTGGAACGTGAGTTTGTGTTCTCTAAAAATTGAACAATGACTTTTAGCAACAATGTAGGTTTGAGTAGGAAAATTTTATTGAGAGAGAAAGCTTCTGCCAAAGCGAGACAGAAGGGAGAACCTGGAAAGTGGGTAAACCATAATTGCTTTTTCCAGGGGAATTTTATGGACCAAAATCACGAGCCGGGGTTGGCTCAAAAGAGGAGGCTGCCAATAAGATTCAAAAAAGTGGACAGGCTAAATTAACCAATGAGTACAGTGGAGAATTCCAATAAGATTTTTTAAAAATGAGCAAACCATAGATAACCAACGGATGTATGACAAGTATAGTTGTTTTAGCAACTTTGATTGAATAGGGTCCATTGAAGGATCAAGTCATAGAGGGTCTTTCTTGTCAGGAAACTACTCTATGTATTCCAAAGTCCTGGGCCCCTTCTGGGGAGTTTCCTATTACTGCATTCCCAAGGAGGCATGGATTCAGATCTTAACCTTCCATGCTGGGAGAATGAGGCCTATTGTTCACTGCCATATGGAAGAATAGTTTTTCATTGAGGGTGTTGACCTTCAGAAGAATGTCTTTTTTGCAAGTCATTCAAGGCCCAACCCTATCTATCTGCTTACCACATGTCTAGCTGGCTTTTCTAGCTATAATAACTTTTGCCTTTTCCCTACCCAACTTACAAGTCCAACCCCTATAAGCACAAGCTTTGTTTCCTTTTAAAAAGATATCAAATTTTTTCTTTCCCCTCATTACCCCTAAACCCCATTTCTCTTTGAATATTTACTATTTCACCATATCTATCAAACATTCTAGAACTCATTTACAACTTCAGTTTCTCATACCAGAGAAAATATGCATTATTTACACATCTGTATTCTATTTTTTCACTTATGAGTATGTCCTTAAGGTAAATACATTTGAGTATAAATGACTCAAAATTATTTTTATGGCAGAGTAATACCCAATTTATATTTTTTAAAAACCCATATCTTCTTTATCTAGTCTAGAGTTGATGAGCATTTGGGTTGTTTTCAAGATTTAGCTATCATGAACTGAGCTGCTATAAATATTGGTGCACATATATTGTTGTTGTGATGTGAATCTTATAATTCTTTTGTGTATATTCCCATAAGGGGAATAGCAGGGTCAAATGAGACCTCTAATCTAGAAGAAATCTCCACACTGATCTCCATAGTGGTTGCACAAGTCTACATTCCCACTAACAGTGGAAAAGGGTTCCTTTTTCTCCACAGCCTCACCAGCATTTGTTGCTGGTTAATTTTGAAACAGCAGCTATTCTTTGTAGAGGGAGAAATCTCAGTGTTGTTTTCATCTGCATCTCTTGAATGACCAGTGACATTCAGCATTTCTTTATATATTTCTTAGCTGCTTTTGCATCTTCATCTGAGAAGTGTCTGTTCATTTCCTTTCACAATAGCATACACAAAAAATGAAATATCTAAGAATCATTCTAACAGAGGAGGTAAAAGACCTCTACTCTGAAAACTACAACTCTAAAAAAGGAGATTGAAGAGGATATCCAAAACTGGAAAGACATCTCTTGTTCATGGGTAGGAAGAACCAACATCATCAAAATGGCTGTACGCCCAAAAGTAGTATACAGATTCATTCCAATCCCAATTGAAATCCCAACAGCGTATTTTACAGATCTACATAAAATAATCCAAAAATTCATCTGGAACCACAAGAGACCTAGAATAGCAAAAGCAATTCTAGGAAACAAGGACATGGCAGGAGGTATCACTATCCCCAATTTGAAACTATACTATTACAAAGCCACTGTGATAAAAACTGCATGGTACTGGAACAGAAACAGACCTGAGGATCAGTGGAACAGATTAGAAGATCCAGAAACAAATCCAGATACATTAAGCCACCTCATCTTTGACAAAAGAGCTAAACATCCTCAATGGAGGAAAGATGGCTTCTAACAAATAATGCTGGAAAAACTGGGCTTTAACCCGCCAAAGACTGAAGCTAGATCCATCTCTTTCACCATGTACTAAACTTAAATCACAATGGATTAGAGACCTAAATATTAAAACATAAACTCTAAAACTGCTGAAAAACAGATTAGGTAGTACTCTTGGAGATCTTGGCTTAGGGAAAAACTTTAAGAACAAAGCCTCTACAGAAAGCACCAATTGCTTTTCATCTGGTGCACCACATAAACTAAATCTCACATTCTTATGAAGTTACCTGGCATACTTAGACTTAGGAGAAGTATTATGATTCTCACTAGGAAACTGGCCATTCTATCTGCTTGTTCTCAAATATTTGAAGTTGCAACCCTTTGACTAAGAAGTATTTTTGCAAATTGCAGGAGGGAAGGTTGTGAAGACATACCTTTGCATGGAAGAGTTAGTCTTCATCCTTTGGAAAAGCAGTGCCCCATATTTTTCCCACCACTACCTATTTCCTCCCTGCAGACATTCTGATAATTTCTGTTTCCTGCTAGCCTCCTTTCTCCTTGATATAGTTCAGTGCATATTTAAGTCTTGAGGATTGTGACTGGAAGGAGGGAGCAGTGATTTCATCAATTAGTTTGGAACAATTGAATCTTTTCTGTCTTTCCTTTTGACTTTTTTATTTCATGTGGCAGAAAATTTGGGATTAAATTTAACTCTCCATGGCCTGTTCCTGTTTATTTTGTTAGCTAAAACATCCTGAGGCAGTGTACCATAAAAAGATTTCTTTATTAGTATACTTTAATAAATATTGCCATCTGTATACTGACACATGCAAATACCATGTCATTTAATCCCCTGGTGACTCTAAGAAAAAAGAGATATTTATTTAAAAATTCTGAATTAGAGTATATAGAAATCATTAGTAAAAAGACATTACATTGTTCTTTGCATTTCTTTATCATAAACTTGGCCTAATTTTAAACTATAGTAATATTAAAAAATCAGTGTAGCCTATTTCTAACCACTGTGAAACTCTTATTCCTGATTTTATTTTTTATTGAAGTTGTTTGTATCCATTTTATGAATGGAAACATACATTAAAAAGAATAAATCTGCCAGGCAGGGCGGCTCACACCTGTAATCCCAGCACTCGGGAGGCAGAGGCAGGAGGATGCTGAGTTTGAGGCTTGCCTGGGCTACACAGTGAGCTCAGGGCCAGCCTGAACTACAAAGCGAGACCCTGTCTCAAAAAATAAAAAAATAAAAAACAAAATAAAAAGAATAAATTGAAAAATGTGTAAACATCTATATATCACCCGATGTATTTTGCCTTCGGTATTTTAAATTTCCATCCATCTACATATTCTGTAGCTCACCTTTATTTATTTTATTTTATTTTAGTTCAGGCTGGCCCTTTGTAGTTCAGCTGGCCCTGAGCTCACTATGTAGCCCAGGCAAGCCTCGAACTCAGCAATCCTCCTGTCTCTGCCTCCCGTGTGCTTGGATTACAGGCTTGAGCTACCAAGCCCGGCATCTGTGGTATGAGGTACTGATTGCCAGTGGGCGTATCATGCCCAGTATTGTTGTATGTGGTTACTGGGGATTGAACCAGGGACCTTGAGCTTGTGAGGCAGGCGTCGGAACCACTGAGCCAAATCTCCGGCCCCAACTCACCTTTATTTTTGATGCATTTTAAAATGCACTCACATGTTTCTTCTTAAATATATTACATATCATAGTGTTTGATATTTGCTTATAATTTTCCCCTTTACACTAAGAAATTTACATGTAACAAAATGTACAGATACTAGGTAACCATTTCTTAAGTTTGTATTTGTGCAAAATAAGCCCCAAGATATAGAACATCACCTTAGAAAGCTTTTTCCTGCCCCTTCCCATTCTGAATTGTTTTAAATATCAAGACAACAGTTTTCTTTAAAACTCTTTAAAGCCTAAGGAAAACATTTATTGAATTATGTACAGAGTAATCCAAGATAGATTTTCCTAAGTATACATTTATGAATGCTTTTTGTGGTGCTGTCTTGAATATTTTAGTGACATTAGGTGGAGATAGCTTAGCACTGATCAGACTTGTTTATTTTAATGGTCATGCCAGAGGGTTACTTTTTTTGAGACAAGGTCTCACATTGTGTCTACTTCAGTCTGGCTTTGACTGACCATGTAGCCCAATCTAGCCTCTTAACTCACAGGTCCTCTTGCCTCAGTCTCCCCCGTGTGCTAGTATTATAGGTATGCACCTGCATGCTCAGCTTGATTTTCTTTTTGCCTACATCAAAAGGATATGTATTTATCATGGCACATACTTGAAGGCTTTTTAATTTTTTCTAGATTTCATAGGGCTAATTGAACCTTAAATCTAAGTGGTTGGTGATCAGCTGTTAATATTCTGTATACCCCATGAGTGTTATTCTGTAGAAATCACTGATCTGATCATTTGGACTTCTATAGGAAGCACCAAAAGTCACAGAGAGACAAGTGACTTGCCCATGATCACAGAAGCTCAGGAAAGCTAGTATTATAGATACCTGCCTGGTTCTTTTTAAATGAATATTTTAAGTTGTTTTTTTTTTTTTGTCAGATCTGTGTTTCATACAGGCAAATATAAAAGATGAATAAGACATAATCCCTATCCTCTAAAAGCATGTAGGTGCCAAAAACATTAAAATAGAACATTTGAATTCTCAATGTATTTTAAATAATAACATGTGGTATCGCTACAAGAGTGGTTAGAAATGTCTGTTAATCCATCTGGGCTTTCAGAAAAGGGTTTTGGAGGAGAAGTCTGTTTAAGTCTAGAAAAAATTAATAAATGCTAGCCAGGAGAAAAGAATGGGGGATAAATCATCCCAAGATCTGTATTGTGTATTTTGAAACAATATCTGCTGTTTTAGTGTTGAAGAGAATCTATGGGTCAGAGCACCCGTGGGCGGGGGATCATCCTGTGAGGAACACTAAGACAATCACGGGACTTCTTACCTCAGAATCCCTGCCTCTGAACCCTCAGGGTATTTCCAGCCCTCCACAGCTTCCAAGTGGCCAGGCCTCATCCTACCCGAAGGATGCTTGTCCGGTCTTCCTCCATGGCTCTCTGCTGCCTCTGTCATTGAATGTTCTCATGCTGGTGCTTCTGGTTGCCTTTGGTCAGATCTTCACAGTACGATCCTGTCAGGACTAGTATTTTTATTTACATCTCCAGCTCAAGTTGCACCCAGCATGTATCCATATGCCACTGTCATTATGCCTTACCCATGCTGTTCCCTGTCCCTGGAAATTGCTCTCCATAACAACTCCCTTTCAAAAATCCCATTTATCTATCGTATCTTTCCTCCTTCCCCAACTAAAACCATCTCATCTAAATATTCTCATAGATTTTTCTACCATTTTTTCTTTGACAGTCAACAACAGCTGTTTTCTGCTGTAGCTGATTATAGTGGACTATTTAGCACCAACTAGTAAATATGTATTTCTTGATATGTGGTTGATTCTAACTAGTCATTTTGCACTTAATTGAATATCTGTTACTCCCAAATTCATATTGAAACAATCTCGATTGTGCTGCACTTAAGAATCAAGGCATTTTGGGACCTGATTACCTCATAAGAGCTACACCCTCCTGAATCATTGAATGCTTTTGTATAAGAAGATTTAGAGAAAATTCATTACTTCTTCCTGCTGAAGGAACAGCATTCAACCCTTATAAAAGATGGAGCAATAAGATCCCATTTTGAAAACAAACAAGCAAACAAAAGAGAAATAGATTCCAGGACTGGAGAGTTAGCTCCGTGGTTCCAGTGTCTGCCTAAGAAGTACAAGTTCCCAAGTTTGACCCTGGAAACCACATACCACAGCACCAGGCATGTTGGCTCATGCACATAATACCAGCACACATGTTAATTCTAACCACTCTTGTAGTTTTTTAATTCATGCATATAAACTTTTGTTAAGACAGATGGAAAATTAAGTAGACTTGTTTTCAGAAGAGAGATGGAAAACATAATACTAGGTATCATAGAAAATACAAAAGGTTTAAGATTTTTTTTTTTTTTGCTAGGTGTGGCTCACGCCTGTAATCCTAGTACTCAGGAGGCAGAGGCAGGAGAATTGCTAAATTCGAGGCTTGGTTGGGCTGCATAGTGAGCTCAGGGCCAGCCTGAGCTACAAATTGACCCTGTCAAAAACAAATTTTTTTTCAGGAACTTATTATTGAAAAACATGTATATGCTTGTAGAAAGATACCCTTCAATACTGTGTATTAGCAAAATGTGCAGCGAATATTTGTGGCATACTGAGCGAGTGATCATATCTCTGTTTGTGTAATAACATTGAATTTCCTTTAGAAAACTGTATCTCTCCTACATTTATGCCATTGAATGGACCTTCCATGCATCCTTCTAGGTCCCAGACATTTAAAGGAGACTCAGGTTTGACAGTTCAAAGTCCACCTTTCACCTTTAGGTTAAAACTATGAAGAAATACCTGCCTACTCATTACAACATAATTTTGAGGTTATAAATTGTGACCCTGAAGAACAACCTCATACCTTAGTTTGTAAATGAAAAAGACAGTAGATTTTAAACTTTGGAATATGTCAGAGAGTAGCTTCCCTTTCTGCTTAAAGCAATATGAGTTGAATTCTCTGTTGCTTGTTTTATTAGTCATAGTTCTCTAGAGAAATTGAATCACATAATTCAGGGGTAAATGAAGAAAAGATATTCATTTTAAGGAATTGGCTTTGAAATTTGGGAGATTATAAAATTTGATTGAAACTGGACAAGCTAGAGACTGAGGGAAGAGTTGATGCTACTATCCTGAGTGGAAAGGCTGTCTGAGGGAGAGTTCCTTCCTCTTGGGGAACTGTTCTCATGAGGCCTTAGCTGGCTGGAATGGGTCCCCTGATGTCCCAGACATCATTAAGAGATGTAAGTAGTCAGTAGAGACCATTGAGGGAATGTACTACTTCATGGCAATTTGGAAACTATACCATACTATTCTGCAGTCTTAAAGTGAGAATCTCTTTCATGTCATGACTTTGGGAGAAAGAATAAACTAACATAAAGGACCAGTATATAGGAAGGACACAATGTTTAATTTTCTCTCTGTTCTTTTAGCTTTTCTGTATTGGGGTTCTTCTTATCCCTAGTGCTAGACATAAATCTAGACACTGCACAGTACCTTATGATTAGGGCTTCACCTGTACTTCACAGATACTGCGCTGCATTCCCAGAGGCTCGAGATTGAAACAGCCTCAGATACAGCACTAACCCCTACTCACTTAAAGATAAGAAACTACTCTCTTTCATGATCAATGAAAAAAATAGGCTTAATAGGTTTTTAATATTCAGATGCCTATATACAGTTCCAAGTCAGTATAGCTAAAACATGTTTCAAATAACACTAAAAGAGTTCAACTTACTACACATAGGCTAGAAAACAAAACTGTTAAAAGGTAGTTATTTCTTTTATCTTTTTTCTTTTTTCAGGAATCAAACTCAGAGCCTTGCAATTACCAGGCAGGCGCTGCACTGCTTAGCTATATTTCTGACCCAAAATACTAATTTCTGCATATAGTGGAGTTTGTTTTAGGAGCCTGGAATTGTTTGCATACCTGACTCAGGGATTTAACTTATAGTTGGGGCAAATTACTTAATGTTTGAGAAAATTCAATGATACTTTGAAATCTCACCATATCTAATTAATTAACTTGAAATACATCCTCTAGGATATAAATTCAGATTACAAAATGCTAACACTGTTGGAGGGACTTGGAATGAAAACTCTCCATCACTGCTAAATTGTAGGAAGGCATTTCTGGTATGTTTTGCAATACTGTCACATTTGGTACTCTGCCTCTGTACTTGACTGTTCTTTGTGGGTCTTCTTTCTGGATATGTTGGACCCGGATTGTCAAATATCACTTCAGAATGGATCTGTGCCCCTAAAGTCCTGTGCAACTTCATAGAAGAATTCTACCTGACATTTTCAAGTGCAACTCACTTGAACTTGTAAAAGTCAGGTGTAAATTGAGAACGGATTTACACTAAGCCTTTTTGGTTGATTTTGGTATTTATTTGGAACTGACATTTGGAGAATTCTTTAGAATCTAGTCCCTGCTCATTCCTAAGTGAGTGAGTGTGTGTGTGTGTGTGTGTGTGTGCGCGCGCGCGCGCACATGTGCATGGTGGGCAAGTATTGAGTCTAAATGACTAGTACAATATGCTTCTGGTGAATTTCAGGTAGTTTTGTTTATTGGATTGAGGCCAGATGATAACAGAAGTCAACAATGTGAAAATTCAGCTGTTTCCATAATGTGACCCGTCAGGCAGGAGTTGGACTCTGGGTCACATTTGTTGCCTGAACATGTTACTAATTATATGGTTTGGCCTCGAAAGCTGATTCTTCAACAGTAACATGTTGATTATTAGCATTTTAAATATGTTTGGCGCTCTACAGCTGACTCTGCTCAAATTCATAGCAACCATACTGGTTCTGTCACTGGGTGCACTGATGAAGCAGATGCCACTTCCCCTCATAATGCTGCAGCAAACAGATGGAACAGCAAGCTGTCTAGGTCTCTCCTATCTCCAAGCAGGAGCCCGTTCTTCTGTGTCCCCAGCCACTCCACCTTCCTGTAGTGTGCTGCGGAGCCACAGAGATTACACAACAGCGACTCCAGCAGGGAGTTCAGCCAGTGTAACTCAAGATGGAAATTTGATACACATGTGACATCCATCACAGTGACAAAACCGTTACAAGATTATTTTTTCAAAGTCATATTTAGAAATGGAATAACCCTATACAACTGTTCTCTCAATTCTCTCACTCTAAAGATAGTTAAAGTGTGACCTAGAAGTATTAAATCTCTTCCCTAACATTACAGAGTTTCTAGTAGAGATGGGGCAAGAGTTGTAGGTACTTTGGAGTCAAAGTGATTATCCTTTTATTAGAGGATAAACAGTGAATGAATGATTCCAATTACAGGCACATTGGAGATCCAAAGGTTCTCATCATTTTTGATGATTTTGAAAAGTTGAACCTTAGAGTCTCTTTTTCTTCTTGTATCTATTCTACTTCATGTGCTTACATTCTTCAAATAAGGGACTCTTGATAAATTTCTTCCTTCTAGAAGTACTCATTTGTAAGTTGGTTTAAAACGAGCCTGACATCTAATTCACTGGGATATATTTAAAATAAATTCCTTGAGCCTAAAAAATGGGAAAAGGTGATGTTATCATCTGTACAAATGAATTTCAGCTCACTTCAGTGTAGTTATTACTTTTCCTTGCAGTATGTTATTTAATTAAAACTTCCCATAAATTAGCCATTAATTTCAGTTTAAAGATAAGGAGTTGCATTTAGCAAACAATTTCTGTCAAGAAATCTAATAATTCAATGTAATAATAATGATTTTTACCTGTGTACTTTATTGGATGCGCTTGGTCTAGATTTAAGTTAGTTTGCTTTTTTTTCTGTGACTTCGTTTTGTTTTTTTGCTCAGAATTGACATAGGCTTGAAATGGGTAGAACATGTTCACAGTAGATGATACGTTCATTATGGTAATCAATACACATATATAAGTCAGCTAAATTTTCTTTTTTCATCTTCTTCCCTCCACTCCCTTCTTCCTTTATCTCTTGGCCTCCTTTCCTTTTCCAAAATATCTAGCCCCTGTTTCCTATTATGTTTTATTTTGCTCTATGATTTATTTATTTCCTGGGTTTCTCATATATGAGAAATTAACTATTATTCAAGTTTGTGCATCTGATCTATTTCACTTATTAAGATTACTCTGGGGCCAGGCATGGTGGCTCACGCCTGTCATCCCAGCACTCGGGAGGCAGAGACAGGAGGATTGCTGAGTTCGAGGCTTGCCTGGGCTACATGGTGAGCTCAGGGCCAGCCTAAACTACAAAGCAAGACCCTGTCTCAAAAAAAAAAAAAAGATTACTCTGGGGAGGTGATAGAGAATGGTTGCATGAACCCTGAGCAAGTTCTGTACTGCTGAACTGCACTACCCAACGTAACATAAAAATATATAATTTCATGGAAATACTTTCATATTTATTTTTGAATAAAATTCTATAATGTGCCATACCCAAAGCTGCATTCATTAAATAGAATTACTAGGGTTTATGTAGCATCTGATTCTCATTTTCCTATAGCTACCAGTTTCCCTGTACTTAGTAGAGTATAAAAATGTTTTTATTCACTTTTATGTGGGGCCTTCTTTGTTGCTCCGTGCGCCCAGCATTATGGAGTAGATGCAGTTAGGAACAATCCACACCAAAAAGTTCATCCTGTTTGTATTGAACGAAGAATGATTATTGGCACTGATGTGAACGCTGGCAATGAGTGGTAAATCAGATGCAGATGGTGCCTCTATGTAACTTATGTTCCAGTGCAGGAGATAAGACAGAAATGAGTGTGTAGACATATGTGAGGATGTGACAGAATGAAGTTGTGAGCCTTGCTAATGAAAAGGCAGAGATTTGCACCTCCAAAATGTAAAATGTCATGAATGAAGTCACACTGGAGCTACAATGCAGAATGTCCTGGAGATTCACTCATCCAACCTTTCTGCTGCTCTTTTTGTAAAGGATTTGAGCCATGGCTACGCAGGAATCTAGGATCAGAGACAACATTCCTACTTTCTGACAAATGTCTCATCAGGCTAGACATCAGTGACAGCACCCTCGGCTCCATGTCCCACATCATGCATGAAATAATGAGGTTTCAGAAAGGTTAATAAATTACTGAGCAGATCATCAAAATTCTGGAGTCTTCATGCCTCAACTTCTGATTCTTTTTTCTTGTCTTTTTCTGATTCTTTGATTAGTTAGGACTGTTAGGGAATCAGCAACAGTAATTGACTGCCGATAATTTGAGCAGAGTAAGAGTGATTTAGAAGTTATCAAGAGTTCCAAGAGTCTATGACAATCCCAAGAAAATGAGATTCAAAATACAGAAGATGGGCACGATGAAAATTACAGCAAATAATAAAATAAACAACATTTATTTGACCAAATAAATAAATAAATATTTGGCCAAAGATGTGGACAGTGAAATAAATGGCCTCTGAATTTTGTTGTTTTAAACACTGTATTTCAGGTTAGGATCATAAATCTTAAAACCACGTCGGATTGTCTTATTTTGAAAAACATGGCAGTGCCCACCCGTTTGCTAGAAGCTCTTCTTGATTTTATAACACACTATAACTGCACTTATAAGGAAAAAGACAAAATGCCATCAAATAAAACAAGAAAAGGTCATATGTCCTCTGTAGGACTAAGGGCATATGTCAGTAAAATAACAAATCAAAAATTGAAAATTGTAGTTAAATTGGTAAAGCAACAAATGATTTTTCTATGCCTTAATTAACAAAGGCAATGTAGTATTTATCCATGGTGCTTAAAATATGATAAATATATCCTAAATGCTCAGCTAGATTTTGTGAGCTTAACTACATTTCTTTTAAACTATGGCTACATGTTTCCCCTTGTTCCCTCTAGCAGCAAATAATTAAACAAAGCTTGACCTAACTTGCACGTAGGAGCTGGGAGAGAATTACCCCCAGGTTTAAAGTATTCCAGCCCACATCATTTGGGTAACATACTTCCTGATGGAAAAATACTCTCAAGAAAAGGCCATGCGATTAATCTTACCTTAAGACTTAACAAAGCACTTCGTGTGTATGTGTGTGTGTGTGTGTGTGCACACACGTGTGTATACATTCATGTACTCCATGTGCACATATACTGTTTGGAAGGATGGTTAAGGATAAGCGTTTTCCAGCACAAAGTGATCACAGTAAGATGTTATAAAGCCATTAGGGATTTCTTTTGTAGTTTGTTCCACATCCAGCAATCTCTTGCCCACCCTCCCAATGGAAATTCAATACTAAAATAGATTTCTCCTACAAAATCCAACTATTTTGAGCTTAATGGTCTTTCCACTGCTTTCAGGAATTTTCTACTGGAAAGTTTTATAAGTTTTCAGATGGAATGAGAGAATTATTATTTCAGAGTTTTACCTATAGAATGATTCAATTACCATAGTACCATGAGATAGTTATTATAATAATTAAACCGATTCTCCAGATACACTAAGCCACCTTATCTTTGACAAAGGAGCCAAACATCCCCAATGGAAGAAAGACAGCCTCTTTAACAAATGTTGCTGGAAAAATTGGGCTCTAGCCTGCCAAAAGCTAAAGCTAGACCTATCTCTTTCACCATGCACAAAACTAAACTCACAGTGGATAC
>PVIC010011246.1:0-41733 GCA_004025085.1 Thryonomys swinderianus
AGTATCGGGAAGGCACCGTGAGTGAGGGCGATGGTAAACCCCCAGCAGGACCCTGTGGAGCCCTGGAGAGAGGGGCTGCTGTACAAAGTGGTGACTCTGTGCGCGGCAGAATCATACTCTTGCTTAACAGATGAAGGTCAGGATTGTGCACAACTTTATATGTGTCAATATTCAGGAAAGCTCTTATTTTGGGAGTGAGAAGAAAGTACATGTTAGTTCCTTCATTTTTTTGTTCGTTAGTTTTATGTAGTCTCTAGCCTCGTCATGCACCTGATTCCTAAGGCTGATGGGAATAGGATGAGGGCCGGAAGCCAAAGGAGTGTTTTTTGTAACAGCATGATCATCTGGACGCCAACACAGCCCTTCTTGTACATATCAAAGTACGGACAGAAGTAGAATGGGGATCACTGCCCTCTTCTTCCTTAAGCTCCTAGCGTCAGCTCTGGCTCCTTGGGGTGGGTGGGTTGGGCCGGTGTTGCGTGTGGTAAGGGCACTGTGACATAAACTCATGTCATATACCGGTACAGATTCCCAATGCTGAGTGTGATTGCGATGTGTATATAAAATGTACCAATAAAGAATTCAAGTTTTTAAAAAAGCACTGCGCCCACACCGTGAGCATTACCAGCTGCTGCTACAGGAAGCTTCCCGTCAGCCCGTTCTGAGCGGAGGGTCCAGAGCAGGGAAGGCAGAGAGGGGGACTGTCTAGATGCCGGGTGGCAGGTGTATGAGGAGATGCGACACTAGTTGGGGACTTGCAGAAATACATGGGTGGACTTGGCGGGAGGTGAGCAGGGCGGGAACAAGAGAAAGAAACGTGAGATAATGTTAATGGAAGCTCATCTGAACACACTTGCTAAGGAAAAACTTTCCAGTTGCTTTATACGTGAGGTTAGAAGGTCCAGCTGGCTCAGTTCCCAGCTGCATTGCTCAAAACTAGCATGACGATGTTGAGGGACATGGGACTCTCTCCAGCTGCACGTCTGGCCCAACCGATGACCCATCTCCTGGAAGGGGAACATCACCAAGGTATTGCATCTGTGGGTTCGCGGAATGGTTTAGGATTAAGACGCACTCACTATTATGTTGCCAAGAGACGTTAGAGAGAGAGAGCGCCAAAGATAGGCAGAGAAAAAGATAGGCAGGAAAATAGATGCATGGTAGGAAGAGAGACGAGGGAGAAGGGTTAGGAGGAGAGAGACAGACAGACAGACAGAGAGATAAAGTCAGAGAGTCAGACAGAGAGAACCGGACAGAAAAGAAAAGAGGGAGGAAGGGAGAGAAGCAAGTGAAGGGAACCTTGAGTGAAAGATGTGAAAACTTGAGCTACGTGATGGATGAAGATTCTTTTCCGACCACTGATAACACCGGGGCTCTTTATTTTCAGATACTGTGATATTTAGGAGAAAAGCCAAGATGTCATGCCATAGTCCGGAGTCGCCATTTTCAGGAAAAGTGATGGCAAAAGTCCCTTCACGTCCCACGACCCGTGTGTGGGAAGTGAGTCACATCCACGCGCTCCGCAGGAAGTTCCCCGTCCCTCACACGGAGAAGGGAGCTCTGCTGCACTCTCTCCCCAAGATAAGATAAGAAATCCCATCTGCTGCTTTTTTCACTAGGAAGCATTTTGGTGAGTGTTATCTACAAAATTTTAAATATCACTAGTTCATGAATCCTAAAGCAGCTGGTTTCCTACAGAGTCTCTGTGTCTCCTGGAATCTCCCCCTGAGAAGGAGCAGCAAAAGACATTTTAATCTCAATGTAATAATTGAACTATATATGAGAGAAACAGTGGTATTTTCAACACCGTGAGTCAGAGCCTCCCATTAAAATTCTCTCACAGAAGGAATTTAAGGGAAAGAGTCACTATTAATGAAGAGGCATTTTTAAAATCCAGCTAAGAGGTAACTTATTAGTGCAGTGATTTGCTGAGTGCCTCCTATAATGGAAGCCCTGATTACCACATTTAATCCCCTTCTCTTGGCCCAGGAGGAGAGGAAAACCCCACAAGACAGCCAATTTCCTCACTAACTTAATTTTTCTATTCTTCCAGTTGGTCCAGTGTCAATGGGAAAAACTGACATCTGGCCATTTTGCTTCTGGGAGCAAAGTCAGCTGATGAATGGAGTTTGGATAATGAGAGAACCTTCTTGGCTCCAGCTCAGGCACTGGCTTCACCAGATTATGAGCTCATTTTTCCAGTCCCTTCCTTGTCTTACATGAGGGAAAATGATACATGGTTATGCGAGTGTCCACAATATGAAGCACATGAGGGGTATCCAGCTATCCGTTGCACTGGGCTGGAAAGGAGCAGTGGAGGACAGAAATCAAACGATGAGTAGGAAACAAAGGAATAGTTAACGGGGCAGGACTCCTAGAAGCTGTCCCAACCTTTTTTAGCTGAGGACTGACTGAGTTCTAAAGGAAATAGACTAGGGCCCCTGAATCCTCTGTATTGGTGTTTCTGCCTACACTGAAAAACTTCAACTAACTTCATATATATATATTCTCTCATATACACAGCATACACAATATGTGTACTCAAAGTAAGTAAAATGGTGACCATGGATACTGGGTCCCAGCTCTGTCGCTCCCTAGCCCTATGACCTCAGGCAAGCCACTTAATTCTTCAAAAGACACATGCTGTAATCGTGGGGAGGATAAAACCCTAGCGAGGGAGACAGGCTGAACAAAAGAAGGGTGGGAGGTATGATACAGAAAACTAACAGGGAGCTGAGACGGAGGAACATAGATATTTGCAGTAGAGAAGATGAGTAGGGGAAACTGCTTAAAGAGGCGCTGTAGTCTTAGGAATAATAATAATACATTTAGGGATGATATTGGGATAACAGCAGAGCCTTTATTAGATCACAGAGAACTTGAATTAGATGATGCATGTAATGTTTTTGATTTAGTCCTTGATCTACAGGAAGTGTTTAATAGATGTTTATTATTATTTCATTTTTCTAGGACTGGATTTAGCACATGGACTTATTTCATATTATGGAACACATTATACTTACCTCATGCCTTTGTACCTAGTAGGCCTTTCAGAAATGTGTGCTGCCAGTGGGTTATGTTGAGAGTGGAGAGCACAATGCCCTCCCCACACCACCGCTGCTCACTGTCTCACAGCATCGCAAGGCTGTGATTGCTCTCTTGGGCATGGACATATAACAGTGAGGGATACATCACCCTCTGGACCCCAGAGTGGGTCCCAGCAGGATAATATTGTTCCAGGCAGAAATCAAGAGACACTTGCTGCTGATTTGTGCTGCAGCTTTTCACAGTATAAACAGAAGCCGCCAGGGCTGTCCACTCAGCATTTCTTTTCAGACCCAGAAAAAAGAAATGTTTTTCTTTTTTAAAGGAAAGATGGAAGGAGGGCATTTTCAGTGCAGGCTGCAGCTCTCTATAAAATAAACTGCTTGGCCCAGGGGAATTGAAGTGGATGAAGCATATGCAAAGTCAGGTAATGAATGGAGCTTGGGTAACAAAGAAATGTTAAAAAAAATGGCTTATTTTTATGTTTTGTACCTGTAGTGATGTTTGTATGACCTCAGCTGGCCAGTGGTTCTAATCTCATTGACAATGAACTTTTAGGGGGAGAGAACAGTAGTTATCTTTGTGATTCAACAGTGAGTGCAGTAGGATTCCTTATTTTTAATATATTTGTTAGAACAAATATATTAAAAAAATTTTCTATTGGATCCTCCCTGTAGGAACTTCAAGGATCATCACTGTCACTCATGAGAAGTGAAGCTACCACATTTGCAGTTCACTGGTAGAACTCAGAGACACCACTTCCATCCTCTAAGATGCTAAGTTGATCAGATTATTAATGGACCATGGAAAAGGGAATGAAGACCAAATGGTAGACCATTCCATTTTAGACCTGGGCTATTGCTTGTGGACCTGGGCCAGCCATTTGCATTCTCTGGGCCTCCTGATTGCTGGGCCATGAAAGGGATCACTTGTGTATTGTGAGTTATAAACAGCCTCGGAGGCCTGGGGTGACTCAGGTCTTGAGTTCATCATCAGTCTGACTCCCAAAAAGCAGCCCAAGAGGGCTTTCACAGCCTAAGTCCCTGTTGATGACCAGTGTCATGAGCTTGTTTGCAATACACTGAACCGTGCTGTGAAAGTCATCCTCATTATCTACCTCAACAGGCACTGCAGAGGACACTTCTGCCCACTGTGAGTAAGAGCTCTGCAGAGATGCTAGAGACTTGTTCTAGGAGCCTGTAAAATGTGATGGTCAATCTAAGTCTAGACCAAGTTGGGAGATGGGGACGCCTCTTGCAACACATAGCTCAGAAAGGAGCACTGCACCTCTTTCTTCACATATCCCTGAAGGTCTCTGATAGTAGATGTACCTTTTTGACAGAGTCTATCTATGTCAGAGGCAAGGCAAGTGCACAAGCTCCACACATGCATTCTGCATGTCCAGGTACGTTTCTCTTGAAATGCTTGGAATGAAAAGGTTTGACTGAATTGAAATCTTTCTTATTATCCCAAGGAATTTCAGCATTTACATCAGTCAAAGAAAACATAAAAGAAGAGCTCTTAGATTCCTTAAAGATAATTTCAGCTGCTGTAAATTTTTGAAAGGCTGTAAAAAATGGTTTTAAATTTTTTATCACCTACTTGTACGAACAAAGTTTCTCATCAATGGTGACTATCAAGAATTTGAAGAGATCATTAAAAAGACTGTGCAAGGCTTTCTCATAGCCATTCCAAACATAAAACAGTATAAACTAGTTATGTGCATGGAAGCAAACTCAACTTTCTCATTAAAATTTTGAAAAGATTATTTTGAGCTTTTTAAATAAGTTGAATATTTAATATCTACTAATGCTTTATATTTTATTTTTATTGTCATTCTCATAAAATATAAAGAAAACATAGTAAGCGTTTTCCTCTGGATCACCTAGACGTCCCCAAGTCCCCTCCAGATTATTTCACTGTGGCAAACAAATATGGTCATATTGTAGGTTTACTGGGTAGATATCAAAGCCCTTTGGTGCAAATTCTGGTGTCTAGTCCATTTTATGCTGCTAAAATGGAGTTCTCAGATTCTGGGTGCTTCATAACAAATAGTTTATTTCTTACAGCCCTGAAGGCTGAAAGTCCAAGTCAAGTCACCAGCAGATTAGAGCTTGGTTTCTTTGCTTTCATGATGGCACTGTGAATGCTATGTCCTCTGGAGAGGAAGAATGTAATGTTCCTTCATGGAAAAAGAGGAGAGGATAGAGAACCACTCCTGCAAATCCATTTTGTATGGCATTAATCCTAACATCTCCCCATAGGGCCCACTGCTCAAAATTGTTTCTTTGGGAGCTAAGTTTGCAACACATGAGTTTTGGAGGGAACACATTCAAACTGCAGCACCTGCTCAAAGAAAGCCATTTTTCTTTGTCCTGGTCACAGCAGCAGCTTGAGACTAGGTTCTTCCACCTATAAGATGAAAGGATTAGCTTAAATTCTCTGAGTTACTCTAGATGCTAAGATTTTTAACAACTATCTACTTCTATGATTATGAGAAACATTTCTTTCTTTCTTTCTTTCTTTCTTTCTTTCTTTCTTTCTTTCTTTCTTTCTTTCTTTCTTTCTTTCTTTCTGTCTGTCTTTCTTTTTTGAGACAGGGTCTTGTTTTGTAGTTCAGGCTGGCCCTGAGGTCACTATGTAGCCCAGGCAAGCCTTGAACTCAGCAATCCTCCTGCCTCTGCCTCCCAAGTGCTGGGATTACAGTCGTGAGCCACCACACCCAGCGTTGTGGGGGTGTGGTACTGATTGCTGGTGGGCGTAAGTCACCATGCCCAATATTATATCATTGTATGTGGTTACTGGGATTGAACCAGGGACCTTGCACTTGCTAGGTAGGCAGTGGAACCACTGAGCTAAATCTCCAGCCTGAGAAACATTTATTTCTTATGAGAATATATATTAGTAATCAGCCAGTGATTTTTAAAAATAATTTCAATAGAAAACAGTCTTGATGAAGACTGGTATACATCACACAGATAATGGAAATGGGTATGCTTTGTGCCCAAAATGTTTATCAGCCAGAATCAGCAAGGAAAACTTAGCCAGCAATTTGATGCCAGAGAACTCAAGGTCCTGTATTAATGCTGCATGCCTATTTGTTCAAGTTAAAACCCCAAAAACATTTCTTTTGCTCCTCTAATTTTGGGAACACAGGTCAGTTTGAAGGAAGCCATGGTATACTGTCCTTTCCCTTTGCAATCAGAGGACTCTGCTGATGTAGATTGTGCCCACGTTGAGCAGTTTCACAGCTTGATGTGTCTTCCTGTTGGTTGCTAGTTATCTCTTTTCACTTTTGAAAACAACGATCTCAGGTTGACCATGAAGCCAAGAAATAAAGGCAATAATTACCTTCTCACGAATACTGAACAAGGAGTGCAGGGCTCCTAGCTGCTTTCAGACACTTCTGAGATTAGCAATACACATGTCCTGCTGAAGTGCGAGTAGGAGAAAAATGTATATTATGTACCATGATACTATGGAGTCAGAGCAAGAGTTCAGGGTTGGATCTTTGGGTGAAGAGGATAAAGCAAAAGTCAGTATTAATAAGGAGTTAAAAACAGAGGGGTTTCTTCAAGGACTTTTCCAGCAGGATTTAAGTAGCATGAATGGATCAGTTAGCAAAGATGAAAGATGCTCTAGATAAGTGTCTAAAATGCAAGAACCTGAACTGTAAAATCGGAGGATGGAAGCCACATTTGTTAAGTACCATATGTAGGGCAAGTGATATTAGGTGTTTTTACATCCTACAAGCTAAGTTTTTTTGTTGTTGTTGTGGTACCAGCGATTGAACTCAGATCCTTGTGCTTCCAAGGTAGGTGCAGTACCACTTGAGCTAAATCCCCAGCCCCTACAAGCTAAGTTTAACCACAGTAGCATATCCCACTCTAATACATGAAGAGAGGAAGACTAATAAAGAGGTTAAAAAATTAGTTACAAGGCTAGGGATTTAGCTCAAGTGGTACCGCGCCTACCTTGGAAGCACAAGGGCCCGAGTTCAATCTCTAGTACCACACACACACACACAAAAAAAAATTAGTTATAAAACATACAGATAGCAACTTGATCAGACCTACCAAACTCAGACTTGGTGTTGTCTTTAGACATTCTTGTCATGAGTACATCTATTTCTTGCTTTAATTAAGGGAAATTTGTCCAACATCACAGAATTTTTCCTTACTGACTCCACTATACCCCGTAGTTAGAGTACTTAAAATCTTGGGCATTTAATTTTAAATATTTATGATCTAAATCCACTCATCCTAGGTGTAGGGCAGTTTAACCAGCTTCCAAGCATTTATTCATATGACATATTACTTCATGAGCTCTTCCTGGAAGCCAAGAGCGAGTCCTGCAGAGCTTGGAGCCTCCTCTGACTTCTGAGCTCAGGGTGGGGCATACAATCTTTTACAGTCTTTGGCAGCATATTATTCAGTTGATTCTTCATATGACAAAGAAAATAGAAAGATTTTTTAAAAATAGAAAGGTTATTCAGTCTTTCCTCCAAAAGGATTGATCAAAATTTAATAATTTATTATTGATATGTTAGAAAAGTTTCTTTCAGGTTCACTCTTATTATGTAAATTCTCTATTTGGAGTTCCCCTGCAGTTTCATTTGAAGAACAGGACATATACTTAAAAGGTATCTTAGTTACTACTATTATTGTTGTTGTTGCTGAGATAAAATACCCAAGATGCAAAGTTAAACAAGGAAAGATTTTTTTTTTTTGAGACAGGTTCTCACTTTGTAGTTCAGGCTGGCCCTGAGCTCACTATGGAGCCCAGGCAAGCCTTGAACTCAGCAATCCTCCTGCCTCTGCCTCCCGAGTGCTGGGATGACAAGCGCGAGCCACCACGCCTGGCAACAAGGAAAGATTTTGTTGAAGTTTCAGTGCATAGCTCACTGATTCCAAGACAGGGTGTCATGGCAGAGGGCTATTGCAGCAGAGAAATAGTCCATGACAAGCATGTAGAAGACCACAAAGCAACAGCAAGCAGCAGAAAGCCTGCCTTCTTCTATCCCTTTATTTCAATCCAGGCTGTAACCCTGTTGATTGGTGCCACCCACAGCCAGGGTGGGGCTTCCATTATCCATTCTTTTAACCTCAGTATCACACCCTTAATCTATATCCACATACCCTAATCCAGCCACTTTTGAAGCTGCCCACCTATGACGCTACAAAGCTTTCCGGGGGACATTAGATATAACCTGATAGGGTTGTTATAGCCCTCCATTTTATATAGTTCTTCTGGCTTCCTCACCTCCCTGTAGCTCCATCCCACTGAGTTGCACAAGAAAAAACCTTGGAAGGCAATGTGGCCTATGATAGGTTAAAAGTTACCTCACCCAGCCCCTTACGTAGGTCTCCTGAACCCAAATCTATACAAGACCGTCCCTTCCTTTGTTTTGGGGTTCTGCCCCTCTCCAGTGTAGGAGGCACTTCACCTCTCCTTAAATAAAATTCTTGTCAGGTGACCTTGGTGTGTGTTGAGGTTGTCGGCTGCTGGCAGAGTTCTAACATAACCCATAACAAACAGTACTCCTACAAGTCAACCTTCTATTTCCTAATTTGTCCAGAGCCAGCTAAAGGGTGTTCACAACAAAGCTAGAGAGTGTTTTTCAAAGTTCAGTGTCATCTGCAGGAGAAAGCAGCCTGGATCAAGAACACAGGTCATCTTGGTTGTATCACCATCCTTGCCTGTGGTGGTCCTGAAGCTCTGCCTAGACTGGTGGGCTCTAAAATCCTCGCTATTCATCTGACACTAATAACAACTTCTAGCAATCCTCCTGGGCATCCTGGGCTGCATTTGCTTTAAGAACAGGTGTCTGAACCAGGCTGTATTCATTGTGGTTCTGCCTCAGTCTCAAAGGCCCCTGACGCCAGGCTCAGGCCTTGTGAAGAGCAGGCAGTAATAACTGGGGCCTGCGGTAGTGTGAGGGGTTGCCCAGTGGGATCAGAGGTCTGGTAGTCTCCAAAAGCTTTGACCTAGACCAAGCAACTGCCGAGGAATTTATAGATAATTGACATTGCCAATAAAAGGCTAATGTGAAAAGTCACTTTTTGAAATCATCAATAACCACAGTTTGATCAACCACACTACATGAGAGATTGAATTATTAGTGTCTCCTCTCTCTAGGAAATATTATAAAATCTTTACTATATAAAGAGGCAATCAAAGCGTATAGAAGGCAAAAGGTAAGGAAATCAAGTTTGAAGAGCTCTATGAGACAATTAGTTACTAAACACATAATTTGAGTTTTCTGGGTTTTTTGAAATTGCCATATTCGACAGTTTAATAAAATTGATAATGCTGAGATCTCTTTCTTCAGTCAAAATATATATTCCCACTAATGCCTGATTTTGCATTCATCTTTTTGAATTATTTATCATAAGAATTCCCACAAGTTTAAACATCAGATCACATAAACCTGGATTTGTCCCTGGGGTACACCTGAGACCCCAGCAACTCTGTGTCCATGGGTCTGGTGCCTCTGTCTATCATGATGTTAGGAAAAGGCGCCCAGTACAGTTTCATGGGAAGAACAACGAACTGATTGAAATCTCAATTTTATTTCTGGATTAACCTTGACCTCAGTATGCACTGTGAGCAGGAAACTACACTGCTCAGTAAAAGTGGACTCTAAGGAGAAGCCCCTGAGCACCTTCTGGGAATATATAGCATGTAGTATTATAATACTGGTTGTATAATCTGTGTAGAAGAAAACCAACAAAAAGGACAAAGGACGTTGCGATCAACCATTGTGTCTTCCATTGGTTAGCAGCAAACTTTCAGAGATCACTAGTAGAAAGTTGGTAAAACTTGACCACTTTAATATATTCCCTCCATACACAGAAAACAGGCAATTGAAAACAGGGGAAAATCATTCATAAAAGTCAATGGCTAATTAGCTACACTTAAATATCTAAGAAAGGGAAGTAATACCCTCAAAGATGTCATCAACCCACTCATCAGGCAATGAGTCGGTCCCTTTTGGAAATTGTCTCTGTCTCTATGCATGTGTTACTCAAGGTAAATCACCAGTCTGTCTACCCACATTTGTTAACAGTGCATGTAACTCTTAACAGCATCTCAAAAGCGTACTTGCTCTCAATTTCGCTTCTCATTCGTTTTTATGATGTTAGAGAAATTCAGATTATATAGGCTTTCTTTGTGCTGAGATGGTAATTTTATAACACTGTAGATTAATAGCATTTTTAGTGATATTTGGTATCACTCATTTGTCTCCTGTGGTCGTAAAGATATATATTTTTTCTAATTTGGCTTTGCCAACAAATAAAAAATAAGAGTCTTTTTTCTGTTGAATGAGCGAAAAAGTCATTCTGATCGTGAAGAATTATTCTCTTTTAACATACCCACAATCCCTCGTCTAATTGTTTTTGTTATTGTGGCAATACAGTTTCTGGGAGCGTGTGAGCGCGTTGCCTGAGTTCGGCCCATAGGAGAATTTATCCCTGCTGTCACGTGACCTGCACTCTGAGGTCTGATCGCTGAGTCTTAGGCTTGTGCGATTAGCACCTGCTCACCTGGGCACCCTCATTTCAAGACTTAATGCCACTTCCTTTCCCGTTCTTCTTCCTTGGCCCTAGGCTTCTGCAGATATCTGTACTTCGAGAGCACATTGACATTTCTGGAATCCTATTGTGGGAACTGGTTGTTCAATGCCTCACTTGGAACAAGTACCCATTCCAGGGATGGTTATGATGGAACAGAAAGGCAGCGAGACTTGGTTTAGCTATCAGCTTTTAAGAGCTTCCTCCATCTGCTAAAATGTGTACTGCAAAGTTGCACATAAAATGCTGATTAGTACCTCAGTGCAGATTCATATAATGATCCACTCTCTCTTGGTTTACATCAGACTCTCCTAAGTACCTATTCACCTGTTCTATTGGAAAATTTTAATCATCTCTCTGACATTAGCTTGGCAATTTCAGCGGCTACTTCACAATCTTTCAAAGTCTTTCTGCTCCATTTCATTCCTATTTCTTTTCTGCTTGTGTTAATTATTTTTGCAGCCAGCATACGTGTTTGTCAATAATGCATTACATTTTCCATGTGTCAGTTCTTCAGCCCCATCAAAGAGCCCTGCGTTTTACATTCTGAAGCTATTTTTCCCTTTTCCGACTCAGCTCATTTTGCTCTGGGCTGCCTCTCTATTCCTCATTCCAAATCCATCGGAAGTTGCATGATGTTTGGCAACTGAAAAGCGGTCCCCAGTTTAATCGCGTCTAGTTCTCCACGGAGCCTACAACAAGCCCCAAGTTTCCTAAAAACTCCATGGATTTCTTTGACACCTGAAGTTCCTTAAATGTCCCCCTTTTCACTCCATTCCTACAAGGGATGCCTTTGCCTCACGAAAAAGCCTTCTCTTGCTGGCTGTTCCAAGAAGCTCCCGGCATAGTGCTAAGCACATCCCAGAGCTCTATAAACGCATGGTTAAGTGCAATACAAAAAGCTTTGGACTCATGAGCAATATAGGCTACTTTTAGGGTTACGTAGGGGAAGCCCATGACTCATGTTTCAGCAAAGCGCTGCTCCTTCTTCTGTCCTGCCAAACCCATTCTTGGAAATTTCCTAATGGTTGTCATTTCCTTTTTCATGGTGACCGTTAATAACTTCCACAACCTATCATGATCGCGAGATTCCTCTCTTGTGATTGCTTCTGAGAATTCACTAGCTAGTTTCCTATCAGAGGCCCAGGAAACATCGTTTCCACAGAACTCTGCTTCTCAGAATGAAGGCTCCTGAGGCGAAGAAAGAATTTTTTTTCTTGTTTTGCTTTTGTTTCAGATTTCCTCAGAGGTTACACACTTCCTCTTCCAATCCCTCCGATCCTTGGGGGAAACTCCGAGCCTGTGATGGGAAGAGAAGGGTGATGCAGGCCTGAAGACTACAATCAAGGGGATGATGCGGAGTTCCTTGGTATCCGGCTTCCGGGTTTGTGGCACCCGGGGCCAACTTGGTCATTCATGTGTGCTGGCATCATCCAAAGTGCTGCACACTGCCCTTGGATAAGAGTCCATGTCTGACCTCCTTTCGCTAGGACTTTTGTTAGCTGGCTCTTTTTGGTACTCTATTTTCTATTGCCCGGAAGTCCTTCGTCTCAATGTCACAAGAAAATTCTGGCCATAGCTGGGCAGAGAAGTCAGAAGTGTGGGAATGAGGATTAGCAGGAATAGGAATACAAAGCTGGTCTAGGAAACAATTCAGGTTTCTCGGCCCTTAAAGGTTTTAGGTAATCAGAAATTTCTTGCCTTGGTAGTGCTTTGCTGATAATCACTAAAACTGATCCTTTAGTACAAAGTCCTCCAAAGGACATTGCACTTTAACTAGTCTTCATTATATTCCCTGGCAGTCATTCAAATGAGCATGGAGATTGACAGAGGCTCGCTAAGGGGGAAAGGGAAAATAAACATGTTTCTCTCATCATTCAGGTGCTCACCTGGTCATTTGTACGAATGCTGCTCGCCTCCAGCAAGTCTCTTCTTCTGTATTCCTAGGTGTTCTCAGAAAAAACTTTTTTGAACGTGCAGACTCCTTTTTGATACTAGTTTGCAGGATGACACACCTGTGGGGGAGTCTTTTCCATGCAACAGCAAGAAGATGAAACACCATTCTGCTCCCTTTGGACTCAGTAACGCTGCATCTGAAGTTGACAGAGGACTGGCACTGAGTAGCTTCTCCTCTCCACTTCACACTGAATTCTAATATAGAAGTCAGAAAAAGAAATTGTCTTCTCTGACCACTCCCTCTTTTGCCTGCTGAAATAAAAATGATCTATTAGTTTTATTCAGTTTACAAACTCCATGGGTCAGGTAAGCTAAAGCAAAGTCAATGGATAAGAGAACGTTTTGAACAATTCTGTATACTTGCTTACTAGAAAGATCCACAATTATTCATGCTTTTAGAAAAGGTCATCACAGTGAAGGATTTTGTTAAGAAAAGTTGGTGAGGATATTCTATACTGTACCTGTAATCAAATTTTTTTTTTTGTGTGTGTGTGTGTGTGTGTGTGTGTGTGGTACCAGGGATTGAACTCGGGCCCTTGTGCATCCAAGGTTGGTACAGTAACACTTGAGCTAAATCCCCAGACCCTCCTGCAATGAATTTTTTAAATTAAGGTTTCTATAAATCATTTTAAAGTTGGGACTTCCAGAAAATTCAGATAATTTTAACCAGGACTAATTTCATCCAGTTTCTATGTGTGTAAAAATGAGGATTATATGATTACCTTCTGGTGGGCCTTTTGGAACTGTTTCACATGACACATAGGACATCTCTTCAGGCTGGGCATTCATTTGGCATGCCTGAGCCACTGTGTTTGATTCTAGCAGTGCAGACAAGCAAACAAAAAACTCCTCACTGGAGCATCATGCTGTAACCTTTTAATATACATCATCCTCATTTGACGATTATACTTTAGCAGAGCTGGAGGAGGACCCCTATTTCCACAGCACAATAAAACAAGTCCTATCCTATAATTCTGTCCAATAATTGTAAAGTGTTAGTATATATTGTTATTATCAACTAATAAAATTCCTAATTGTGCTTATACTAGATTACCCATTGGGGAAAGGCTGGAGAGAAGACTAACAGTCCCCGAACAGGATGCAGGCTGAATGATCCCAAGAGTTTTGGGAACCTTGGTTTCGTTTGTTGCATTTTCAAAATTGAGAGACTTCTTATCAAGGAACAGTTATTTGTAATTTTGCTCTAAAGTAGGAAGACCCACCTGGGTTGTTGGCCTTGTAGTTTTTCAAGGCGACAACGGGCTACAGCTGACACACTGTTTGGAGAGCAAAATCTGCTTGGTGACTGAGTGTCCTCCACACGTGCTGTTTGGCCACTGTGCCGTTTGCATTTCTCTCTGTTGTCTTGTAGTCTACAAAGTAATTTCATGTACTCTTGTCTGTCTTGTTTTACATCAACTAGAGAGGTAGGCAATATCATCCATGTTTTACAGCAGAGGAAATTAATAAAGACACGAAAAATGTTGCACAGTGACAGGGACTAAAATTCAGACCACCTCTTCTCTGGTATCCTGCTGCTTCCTAACCATGTAAACAAATTTCTTCCTCAAATTTCCTTAGAAACGATTTGTCCTCCATCAGTTGCAGTGAATGTTCTTCACTGTGATTTAAGCAGCAGGGAAGCATGCTGTGCCAGTTTTAAATGGTAAGTTAAAATGTGACCGAAGGTGTCTGAGGCAATGTCCTCTCCACTCTGCTAATAAACGGGGCAGTTTCTAATTATTTGCATGGAAGTTGGCTCCCAAGATAATTCAGTGTCCGTGTGGTTCCATTTCACCTCTACTTATTTCCATTACCTTGCATATTAACTATGTCAAGTTGATGGGCTTGCTGTTCCCCAGGGTGGCTATTATAAATACTGGTGCTACCGTGAAACGCTTCCAGTCTTCTGGAACCTCATTTGAACTAAGCAAGTTCTCCATAATGATCATTAATGATATATTGCTTGCATATAAATGTTGGATATTAATCTTTTGTTTACTTTCTCTATGCCATCCGACTTTTTAGAGTTCTTTGTAATGTGGGGTAACTGATGAACAGGAGTAGCTTCTTATTCCGAGCTGGCTAACTTCTTTAACTAACAGCTCTCTGGGCAGTTGTAGGATTGATCTTAGACACCTGTTTCCGCAAGGTGACTGGAATGAGTCTAGTCACCAACTCTTGAAGGGAGGATGTTGTAGTTGCCGGACATATTCCATCCTTTCCCTACCGGGCCTACACTAGGAGTATGCTATAGTGTTATCTGAAAGTTCATCCCATTTGTGTCCTTTAGTAAATCTCCTCCGTTGAAGCCCTAGCTCCCAAGTGCTAGATTAAATCCACGATAGTCTTCCATGAGTTGAGATAGGCTTGTCTTCCTATACTGAACTAGATTTGAAGAAATGCCTGCAGTTTGGTTTCAGCTGACCTAATACCATAGGAATGGACCAGAAATAGATGAGCAGCTATGCAGGAAACAGCAAGGTGCTGGTGTCCTTCACTGCACAAGGTCACTGAGCTGCAGTTCACATGTAAGCAGACCTGGATGTGAGTCTCTGCCCCACCACCTACTATCTCTGAAACTTTAGGGAGTTTCTCGAACTTTACTAGATCCTTAGTTTTCTCTTTGTTTAATGTATATGACAACAGTAGCCACTGCTTAGTGTTGTTGTGATGATTAAATGATAAAATATATACTAATTGAGGCCAGATACTAGTACAAACGAGTGTACAAAATGTAAAGCTGTAAATAATTATTTACTATTGTTAAATGAGGCTACAGTGGTCTCAGCTCTGTACAGCCCTCTCCTGACCTCACTCATCCTGAAAGACAGGCTTTCTGCTAGACTGTCACCACCCATCTGTCCCCGATCACTTGACTCTGTCATCGAATGCTGAATGTGGTAGGGGTAAATAAGGATTTGTTGGGTTAGTTTATGAGAAGGATGAAGAAATGGTGCTGTGCCTGCACTGTATATGTGTCCGAAGTTTCTGTGGCAAGGAATGCACATTAAAAGCTACAGGGGGCAGACATTCTTGTGACACAAGAGGAAGTTGTAAAAGATATCCTGGGACAACATAAGCATGCAGGCCACCAAGGTCGCTGTGACATGGACTAGGGTCATGGGGATGTGTGCTTGGATTGTGGCTGTTTTTTATACCATGTCCATAGAGTGTCAAAGCCACTGTTCTGAAAATTCTCTCATCTCTCACTTGAAGTGTTTGAAGGACCATGGCTCTAGTATCTGCTATCATCCTTCCCTTGCTCCAATTCATTCTTCCACACTATTTCTAGTGTAGCTTTTATAGAACACAGCTTAAATCAAGGTACTTCTCAATAACCTTGCTGGTCTCTATTGCTTACCCAATGAAATCTAGGGATCAAAAGAATACCTTCTTAGGCCTGTGCACACACTTACCCATCCCTTCATTTCTGAATCCTGATGATTTTGGTGGCCCACCCTAGAGGGCAATGCAAGGAGGAGGTTGGAAAACTCAAGAAAGGCTTTCCCATCCCTCCAATCATTCCCTAATCCCTGGATTGATTAAGCCTTCAGAGAAGACACACAAGTTTCCACTGTTGTCTAAAGATTAAGTATCTTTATGACCAAGGAAATGTTATAGTATATTTCTGAAAAAGTGTTCAGTCCCTAATACTGAATCTGGAGTCTCCTGTCTGTCTGTATCATTCTTAGAAGGGCCTCTATTGTTCGTGGTTTTCCACAGTTCCCCGATTAGTCATTTAAATCATATGTATTTAGAAGTTGCTCATTTCAGACTCTTTAGAAGAACTGAGTTTTCCTTTGATATGTTAAAAATCAACCTCTTCAACACAGGAGGCTTGACTTGAAAGCAAGGTGGATCATTTTTGGCAGAGGAAGAAGGTACAGGACTGGTCTTTCTGTACTTTTTCATTCCTTTGGCTCCACACCAGCAAATTAGAGAACTCTTCCTTCTACTGCAGACTTAGGAGGCAGCCTGGGAGGCCCCAGTGGTGACAATGGCAGAAGCCCTGTTCGAGCTCACAGACTTTTCTCCAGGGAGGTCTGTTTGGTATAGTCACCTGTTCCTTTCACTATTTAAGGAAAGAAACATTACATTCAGCCCTTTCCAATACTGCGCCACACAGAAATATAGATTATGAAAACATTGTTCTTTCTAAATGGTTGCAAACCATCTGTCCCTGTGGGGCTAGATTTATGTGACTGACACAAATCAGGAACTCTTTGGTGTCTGATTGTGAGTTGACTCAGGGCCTTGGTTTATGACAAGACTGTCCTCTGGCACAGTTGGGTGGTCCAGTACCAACTTATCAGAAGCTTCATTTGGGCTGGAAAGGTAGTCCAGTGGTAGGGTGCTTGTCTAGCATGTGCTAAGGCCTTTGATTTGATCCTTAGCATCACACATGCAGAGCTTTATCACAACTTACAAGGGGTGGTCAAAATATATGAGTATTTAATTTTTAAAAATGTATTCCAGTAAAAGACATGCTGCCTTTAACCGCCCTTAAGACATTCCTCCTTCCATTTTAACACATCTTTCTCATTGTTCTTGCCACTTTCTGACGCAGTTCTACAGGTTCTCTCTCATGGGTATCTTTGCAAAGTTTGGTTAAAAATACGGTCTCCTACCATGTACCATCCAGGCTTGTCGAAATCATTATGGTGTGTCCTCTCACTCCCCGGATCTGGCAGCATGCAGCCTCCGGCTCTTCATCAAAGTCAACATGAGCGTGAAAAGTGAACTGAGCTGATTCAGTGTCTGAAATGATTAAGGACATGGAAGCAGCCAGGATAACATGGCTGAGGGACACTTCCAGAACTGCTTCAGAAAGTGGTTTAAAAAAAGACAAGATAAGTGGGTTTGAAGTGAGGGGGCAGTCAGGGGGGCCTGGTGCCAACATATTGTTTACTGTTATAAATTTTACAAGTTGAAATGCCAAGATTTCTATCACACCTTGTAGACATAAAATATTTTGTCTCAGATCGAATCTATATCAGAACAATTGTTCTGTGATGATACAAAGAATAACTATTCACTTTTGTCTTATCCAAGAAGAGGGCTTGCAAGATGGCAACTAAAGATTCTTCAACCACTTGCTGGAAAAGAGAACATTCAGTTGTAGTCCTACAGGCACTACTTCCATTGCTACAACTAGTAGCTTCTCAGTCCTGTTACTTAACAGTCTAACAAAATATTTGTTTCCTAATATTATTAACTTATGTCCCAAATCAGTTTTTCCGATACAAAACTATTTTGCTCCAAGAACCCTTGTTTGTCACTAGAGATATGACCTGGGAACTGCCTGCCAGAAAAACTTATACTCAGCAGCATATTTATTATTAAGTTAGCAGTGTGAAAAGCAAAAATAGGAGCTAGTGATTTCCTACGGCCCCCAAACTGCTTTGTTCTTCCAACAGAAATGTTGCAGCACATTTCTTGAAAATGTAGACTAGGACCCTTGGGTATTTTACAAGTGAACAATGGCTGAGTCATTTAATTTAAGAAACACAGCTAGCTGAGCACTCATTTATTTGAGCAAAAATTTCAGAGGGCTTTTATCATGCTTGCACAGGATCCAGATATCTGAAGGCTCTGTAAATTCATAAATACCCTCTGACAGGATGGGCTATTACAGCTCTTAAAGACTCATTGCTGTCTTTAGGATCAAATGTGTACTTCATGTGGATGCCTGGGAAGATTTATTCATTCCCCATTCCAAATCAAATCTCTATTTAAAACTCACTGTCTTGGGAATGAACTTCAAACTATTTTTTGCCTGTTGGTATGAAGCATTAAGTTCTCCTGCCAAGAAAGTTTTAGGAACATCTCAGTTCCCAAAGCTCACATCTGTACACACCTGCAACCAAATCTCTTTCCTTTGCCTTTTCCTAGGGGCAGGGGCTGGGCAGGAGGGAACTCAGCTCAGCAGACAAGTCTCATGGTCTCAGAGATCTGCTACTTAACTCAAACTTGACACATAAGTCACTTAATCTTTTGGGGAGATAAGTGTTAGAAAGAAGAGCTGAACTTCTTACAAAATGTCATTTAGGAAAGTTTTTGCTCATGACCTTGAAAAGAAGGGTAAGGCTGCCTCATTGAAAGAAACAGAAGAGAGCTTCTAGAAAGTGGAAGTGGTGAGCAATATCACACAGGGAAGAAAGGCTAAAGAGAATGGGAACTATAAAAGAAACTTGTGCTCTTAGCACTTCCCCATTCTCCACTCCCAACAGCTCCTTCCGTCCATTCTCGGTGTCTTCCAGTCCCAACACCTCCTTTCCATCTGATCGACTATAACTTAAATAAGACGCTCAGTCAAGGTCATTGTTATCTTGCCCCAGAACTATTTGTCCATCTGTACCACACTGCTGAAAACAGTGTCTTGTTATATGCAGAGTCCATCATGTATGAAGCTTGGCCCTCCACAGGGGGGAGGTGCTTCCTCCACGCTCCTGTCCTCCCCACCACCAGATTTCCTGTGCCTTGCTCAGCACATCCTGGCTCATTTTTTATCTTCTCTGCTTAGAGCATCTGCTCACACCCCTGCCCTAAGTGATGAAATGTTTATCCCAAATGCTTATGAAGCCTCTTCAAACCACTCCATGAGAATTCACAGCTCTTGCACACATCTCATATCCCAAAGGATTATTTTTATAGAACTTATAATATTGATCCCTTGCCTTGTGGTGTATTTAGCCATCTGTGCACATATGCCTTTTCTCTAGATTTGAAACTCTCAGAGAGAAGGAATTATGTGAACCAGTACCTAAGAGAGTTCAAGATGTCATGGATGTGTATAAATTGGATTTAGTAAGTAACTATATACACAAGTAAGCAAATTTGGACATCAATTTTTGTTTTGATAAAGGAGATTTGATTTACTAGTGTCAAAGAGAGAGAATTCAGAATTCAAGATAGGTGAGAAAGAATAGTAAAATATAGAGGCTTCTTCCAAGATGATAGCTGAAAATATGGTATGCAACTATGGACATCTCATCTATGAGAGTTGTCCCCATATACTATCAGCTTTCTCTTCTTTCTTTAGCTTGAAAAATTATATTTCTTAACATTCCATTATCTAGCTTAGGGAGCTAACTTTAGTGAGGTCTGTGCTGACCTCGAAACCCTACAAATCTCCAATTTGTTTAGATGAGAGGATGAGCATGGAAACATTGCTACTGTCTGGTTTCATTTCTGCTTCATATTTCCTGCTTCATACTACTGGTAAATTCTGACAAATCAGGTATTTTTCAATAATTTTTATCCCCAGAACATTTTGGAATTATTTCTACATCAAGTAAAGGTACATATTTTTACTCTATTTAATATTTTCCCTGCAAATTAAAACACATTTTACTCTGTCACCTTAGACAATTCAATGCAAGCAAACATGTGCTGTCATTTATATTCATTCAGACCCTGCTGAATCAGTTCCTCTTGCCCCTTGGTAATAACAATTTCTTCTAAGAAGAAAACCTTTCCTTTTGTATCAGCCTTCATCCCCATATGGAGACTAGGTGTTCTGACCCACAAGGACCTTTGAAAGAGATCGACAACAACCCTAGGACCAAAACATAGAGTTGTCCTGGTTCCAGTTTCCTTGCTACTAACCAACCTGTAATTTTAGGACCTGTCTCCCCTCTCACCGTGTCTTTATACCTACATGTCCACTGACTACCGGGACCCTATCAGGAAAGTCGCCATGTGGTTCCCATCACTAACCACCACAATGCAGCTTCTAGAAAGCTTTCTGATTGGCTCTGTCACACCGACCATTTGCGCCTCCTGGGATGTCATCCTGACATGAAGAAGAGAGCAGGCGAGGCACGGCTCTGCCTCACCACCTGCGTTTCCCCATCTACACCATGCCTTCCTCCAAACCCCGTTTTCCAAGTATGTCTCCTGATGATTTTTCTGCAATGCTCCATTACAAGAGAACTTCATTTTCCCTCTCTACCTCTGGTTCATTCGTCCTTGTCTACAGAGGTTATTATTTATAACAACAGCTGAACATCATTGAGTTCATGCTATAAACCTGGCGATGTATTTTTATGTGGATGGTTTCATTTACCCCCTCATTCTAGAAAAGGAATAGTATTTTCATGCCCACTTCGTAGAATAGAGCGTTGAGGCTAAGAGATGAAATAACTTGCCTGAATTTAATAGCTAGAAAGCAGCAGCAGCAGCAGTAAGAGTTGGACCTGTTCTTTATATCTACCGTGCTGTGAAAGCCCTGGGCTGCCCCAGAATTGTCTGCATTACAGCAGGGCAGTGTGGAGATGCCGGCATCTTGCATCCAGTCTGCTAAGTACCAGACAGCCTCCCTGGCAGAGTGCCTAGAGACGGCTGCCATGGAAACGACCTTTCTCTGCACCTGCTCAGGCTACTTCCTACAGGAGAGGCTCCCTGGAACCTTGGCTAATTCTAGCTTCATCCTTTTTTATTTTTTTCTGGAAAACTTCATCCTCAGGGCAGGTAATGCACCAACTGACACTGGCCAGGAAGCAGCCACCTGTAGCCCAACCTGCCCTTGGAGAGAGAGCATTGAAATGAACTTACAGGATTCATAACAAGAGCTTCATCCACACAGTTCTTCCTCCTATTTTCCTAAAAATCTATAATCATCACCATCATTCCCCTCCCTCGCCTGCCACTTCCGCTTACAGTACTTATGAATAACTGATGAGAGATCTGAGTACAGTAAAAACTGAATCCAGACACAAAAGAGAATGTCTGCAAATTCTTTCCCTTCTTTTTCCTGTCCTTCTTTTAGACTATTTCTTAAATACATTTCTTAAATCTTTGACAATATCCAACATTGTCAGAAATACTTCAGGGTGAATAAACATGAAATACTGATACCATGATCTGGACCAGTTTTGAGTATGATACAAAAAGCCAAATGCCAGGCAGCAGTAGCCCCAGTTAGCTGGTGAACTTCAGGTTTTAGTGTATTTCTTTTTTTTTTCTTTTTTTTTTTTTTTTTAGTTCTAATTACCACCATGAAAGCTCCCACCTATCAGGTAAGTTTCTGCCTGATTTGAAAATGAACTCCTTGTTAATGTCATCAAAAGTTCTCAATATTTAGATAAACCAAGGAGGCTATATTTCCCCTAAATATCTTATCATTTTCCTATCAGCTCAGTAACATGATTGGTGTACTCTTCACTGACAAAGGTTAGAATCCAAACCATGTTACCTGCAGGGTAACTATTGCTGCTTTTGTATTATGTCATCGTGCTCCTATCACGTGTCACCCAGATGCCGCCATGTGGGTATCCAGTGACAGCCAGCTGGTTTCTTGTGCACTTGGGTGGGGGTGGGACATATGCTTGAGCTGTGGAAGGAGTGACCAGGGCAGAACACACGTGGCCCTTGGGGACACCAGGTAGAGTGGGCTGGTGCAGGGGGCGGGCACAGAGCGGCTGAAGGAGGCGGCAGGTCCGAGAAGACCAGGTGAGTGTCGGTCTGTGCCCTGGAGTCAGGACCCACCCTGCCCTCACCGGCCAGCCAGGACCCCGGTTTCCTCTCTGGGTTCTCTCTTCTTGAGTAATCGCCCACTTCCCCTCTTTCACTCCTGCATTTTTCTCTTCTCCCAGCCTGTGGCTTCCGCTTTGGCGTTTGTGCTCTTTTGTTCGCCTTCCAGACTCCAGGGGCCCCGTTATCCCAGTTGCCAAAACTTAGTGGCTCTGGGATCGCAGTTGAGTTTCTCTCTGCAACAGAAGCGAACGGGAGACCCAGGGTCTCTGGCGGGCTGGAGTCTGAGACTGAACCGAGGGCCGGTGTCGCTGAGCTGCCCTTCCGCATTGCGTGCGTGCGCGCTCGGGCCGCCCAGCGCTTACCTTGGACGCGAGCCCTGGAAGACCCGTCCGGACACACGGGCTCGAGCAGCAAGCGAAGGCCGGGAAGGAAGGCGCTCGCTCGCCCGGCGCCTCTCTCTCCGGGGCGGAGGGATGTGCTAATGAACAAACGAGTGTGAAGGAGAAGTGGATGGATGGAGACAAAGCGGGTGCTGTCTGGAAACGGGAAGGAACAGGAACGCAGAAGGGAAGGACTGCTTGTCTGAACCCACTCGCGCAGCACCGGGCCCGATCCTGCCTGGCGTCTGCGGCTCCTGTGCTTCCCGGAGGCCGGGCCACTGCGCAGAAGGCAGGGAGCGTTTCCTCGGGTTGCACCGCGCGGCGGCTTCAGATAAATATTCATAGTAAATACTGGTTCTAGGGTATGAATTTTTAGACCATAATTCTTTAAAATTTATTATAGTTTTAAACTTAATTGGGTGAAAATATTTATTGGCGGGGGAGGGGATGCAATTACCCAATTATCAAAGCGGGGATGAATCCTAGAAGGGACACTAAAACTATCTTTAAGTACTGAGAGGATTTTATTACAGCAACTCTTAAAACAATAATGAATGTTATGTGTTTCCAGTCATTTTACAGTAGCAAGGAGAGCACCATTTTCACACCGAAAGCAGGTTTGCCTCCATGAAGAAGAGACAAGGCAGGGCTGCGCATCAGCGAGCCCTCCTCGCAAGACCACCCCACCCGCCAACCGCCGGAAACAGCATTTTCTTTGAGCACTAAGAAAAAGGAGAGGCAGGCGGGCAGGCAAACTCTAGGGGATCTGCAGAGATGGGGGAGCCAACATTAAAAATATGCTGGCATTTTACCAAACGGGGAGCGCTGACAAGCATAATCCTCTTACACCTCATCAGCAACGAGATAAATGAAATCAAAACAGGGTCTCCTGTGAGCACAGTGGCTATTTGTCCACAGGCTCCCCACGCATCGTGTCAGTCTGTCCCCCCATAATGGCACAGAGTAGAAAACAACGTTGAGAAGGTTTTTAAAACACATCATTGAGATTACGGCACCTTTTAAAATAAACAGCACTGAATACCAACACAGGTAAAATGTCACTGTGAGATGGGGATCCGATATTCGACGGTGTGCTTTATGGCTTTCCAGTGTGTGATAAAAGCTGTTCACCAGATGTACTATATGTCTCCTGTGTAGCATACTTGAGCATCCTGTAAGCCCGAGGCCCATTTATTTCATGTAATTGCCTTTCCCGTGCACACCTTGGGGCACCCTAATTCTCTGTTTTATTTCAGGCACTGTACAGGGTACCATCTGGCAGTTTTAAACTCATCCCATTTTATTACACCACTGCAGTGGCTGTATTCAACTGTACTGTGGCTTTCGGTGGAGACAGACTTCTTACTACCAGCTATTTATTTTTTGCCTGAAATAAAGTAGCCTTGAACTATCAACATGCAGGATTCACACGTAGATCATGGGCAGTCCACATGAGCCAGACAGGTTCCTGCAGACTCTAAGCAGCTCAGAATTGCTTCACGCACAGCTGTTAACTTATAGAATCGGGATTCTAAATTCTTAGCCTACTTCTGCACGAAATGATATCATTTTAGTATCTCATTTGTATGATTTCAGTTCAGATGAGCACAAAAATAAATGTATTCCATCACATCTGGGAAAGTACCGCAGAGAAACCGCTTCATATACGAAGCTGCACACCTCATTACGAGGTTCGTCACTCATTTCAAACCCAACTTTACCTCTGTCCCTCATCAACATGGCTTTTTGTTTTGCTGTTGTTTTCATTAAATTGTGAAATCATCTTTCAAGGGAATGTGCAAGATCTTGAAAAGGCAAGTTTGGAAATAATATACTTGGCAGAAGGAAAATAAATCTCAGAACCACGCGGCTTTTCTGCAGCAGGTCCCTGATGAGGGTGCCTTCCTTCGGGGCGGGGGTGCAAATTAGACGGGAAGTGACTCTGAGCTCTCCGAGAATTCATCCGCGACCCCAGAGCAGCACCCCCAGCGACCCCCGCGCCCACGCAGCTGCGCGAGCTTAACAAAAGGTCCCTGATATGCAAATAACACGGACCCAGCTGCGTGTCTCCGAATGAGCCATTGTTCACCTGCCGGCTCTTCCTCCCCGCGTCCTCCGTGCTGCCCGGGCCATGCTTCCCGCTCCTGTCCCCGTCCTCCCTTAGTCAAGGCCTGTGAGCCCTTGGAGTGCAAGGAGCAGGACGGCGGCGGGAGGGGGCCGAACAGCGGGGTGGGGCTGAGCGGGCACGGACTTGGCTTGCCCGCCGCTGCTGCCTCTTGACATGTGCTGTCTCGGCGCTGCCCGGGGAGAAGATCACCCGTCTTTGGCTTGAGACACAGAAAGCCTTCCCGGGTACAATCTGCTACCTGGCGTCGGTGACCTGCATAAATAAACAAGCCAGTCAGGGGCTGCTGGCTTTGCTACAGTCACCGTGGCCCTTCATTACGGCGATAGTGGGAGGTGACAATGACTCGGCCACAGTTGAAAATGGAAAAATATTTAAGGTAGAAAAAAGCTGGAGATAGTCCCGTTTGGAGCAGATTCTTTGCGTGTTTTGCATTATGGCAATGACAAATGTCGCTAAATGCACCTGGTTGTAGCTGTCTGCCGTGATCTAAAGCCTGTGTGAATGCAAAGAATAACTCCCTCTGTTATTTATTGTTGGAAGCAGAGTTTACTTCGCTGTCTTTAACCTCAGCAGAAATCAGAAATGCCAGTTTAACAACAAGCTGATGAGTTCTAGGGAACAGAGCAAAGAGTCATTGGTTGGCGCCTTGTAAATCAGTGGGAGAAGACCAGTGACCAAATAGATTCATATTCATTTTCCTGGAGATTTCCCTCTTCTTTGATTCTCAGGCAATCTCATTCTATAAAAATGTTAATGCTTGTCTGAATATGAAGGGTAATTTTTTTCCCCCACAGCTCTGTCAAACATATCTTCCCAATAATTAAATGTGCATCCTTGAGCTCTTGGTACAGTCTTGTTGAACAAAGCAACCGCAAATCCAACTAACCTTTGAAGAACGAGGGTGTCAAAGTATAAGCAGATGTTTTAATTTGCACAATGCCAGGATTTTTTGGATGCCAAATGTTCCTAAAATAGTTATTGTATCTAGACAGGAGGGGAAAGATACATTCAGAAATGACCTACAAGCTTCTCAGTTACAGAGACATTGTCTTCTTCAGCAGAAGTGATACTGGATGGCTGTTAAGATATTTACACATTAATCAGCATCTAATAATTATGAAAGTATCATTATTCTATGCTTATAAAATATGGGAAGAAGAAATAAAGCATTCCAAAATTTTCAGATGCTCACATACACAGACTTTATAAACTCATTGCTAAATTAAATGCCAGGTAAAATAAAAGAGCTCATGGTATTTCTTGTGTAGGCACTAAAGGTCTCTAAAATAAATCATAAGATGTATGCTATTTTTTAAAAAGGAAGATACATACTTTAGCTATGAAATTATAGCACCATTTTATGTAGATAGTTGAACTTGAATTGCTTTGGGGAAGTGTTAGCACACTTTTTTTTTTTAACAAGTAAATGTATACAGGAAAGATTTATATTAGACATAAGGAAAACCATCTCAACTTTCAGAAGAGTTGTGAGAAGCCTAAATAGTTTATCCAAGAAGGCTGTGGAATTTACCTCCTGCAGATTTTTAGCAGCAGACAAGAGACCCATATGTTTGGGTTTATTTCAGAGTCGTTTGAAAGGCATAGAATAGGATCGTCAAGAGTTTCCTTGTTTCCTCTGCTGTCTCTTGCCCGGAAACAGAACAGCAGATGTCCATCAACCCAGGCTTCTGTCCAACCTTCTTCTGAGACCATCTTCTCTCAAGTTTAGTCATGAGTGCACTTGGTACAATCTCGGTGGTGAACAATTTCTCAAAATTTACCAAGGTGAAAGGTGATCATATTCTGTGACCTTACAACTACATACACTCCCAGGACATATTTTTCATGGTATAAAAAATAACTTCCAAACTAATCTGCCTTTTGAATTTGTATTCTGTACATGTGATACTTATTAGTATAAGGCAAATAAAAATTAAATAAATAGTTAGTGGAAAATAAAGAACCCGCTTTACTGAGCCAAACTCCTCAAATAAAGTAGGGTGTCTGTCTTATTGCTGGTTCTCCATGAGCCATCTAGCAGGTGACGGGCTTTTGGGGTTTCAGTTTTTTATTCCTTTCCTGTGTCTGTCAGTTTCAGAAGAAATGGAGGAGGAAGAAGGAGAACTTAAGTGAGAGACAGCTGCCGGGAAATTTCCTTACTGCACAATTTTGGTGAATTGAGCAGAACTTCCTGAAGTTGCCCAGAGGGTAGAATTCTGCCTGAGACTATGAGAAAGGCAAGAAAGGTGATGACCTAATCCCTCAGAGGAAAAGGCAGTGCGTGTCATTCTTCCCCAAGGGGTGCCTCTTATTTAAAGAAGCCTGGTAGAAATGAAAATCAAATGCAATTCAAGGAATCTTCTGGAACGTTCTGAAAAGTATTCAAGTGTGTGGTTGTGGATTCTTTGAAGAATCAAGCATGCGTATTAACACTGCTGTTAGACAGAGGTCAAAATGTGGGAGTCAACAGACCTGGGCGTACATCAGAGAGATGAGAGACTTGGCAGGTGCCAAACTTCTTTGAGATTCTATTTCATCTAAGGGATAAATAGCTACTTAATTGCAGTACGATCAGAGTTCATTTCTATTAGTTCTTCAAGAGTCTACCACAACACCAAGCATATATATGGACAGCAGCTTTTCTTTTTGTTTTATTTTTATTTTTTTACTAAAATATTTGCTACTTTAGCCACTTTGATTGTCCATCAGTGTTTCAATATAGGCCATGAAGGTACCTTTCTCTGAAGTGAGGAAACCTTCATCCCACTGATGATAGAAAGTAAATAGAGATCCTTACAACTAGTCTAAAAAGTCAAGCCCTCAGTGCACAGAGAGCCATGATCACTGTAAACACAACTATTCAACACTTCTTTTATTATATCCCTCCCCCTTAAAACTGTCTGCTTAAAAGAGGGCAGAGAAGGCTCCTGGCTCTTACTCTGGAGATTTTATTTAAAGAATACCCCATCTTTATTTGCATCCAAGAGGCTGAAGATTAAAAATTAGCCACTGTATAGTAGCTGAGCAGTAACAATTTTTCATAAAGATTTTTAGTACACATTTGGGATTATAATTTCAATATTATGCAAATGCATTTTATGGATCTGTAATACAGAATGTGTACTGGCGTTAATGTGCATTAGCGGGCGAGCACAAAAAGGCTCCAAATGAGCCATTTTGGTGTCTGCTTTCAACATGTATTATGAATAATAAGTGAAATGTTCTGGTTTAGAACAAATAATATAAAATCTGAATTCCTCTTGATGTACATCAGTGACACAAGGCTATGCAACCCCCATGGAATTCTTCCATTGGACATAATTAAAAACTGGCTCTTAACCAATATATTCCTGTTTATGGCTTCTCTCTTTAAATGAGATGTGAAAGAAAAATAAATATATTTAATATGAAAAGGGAGTGGTTTCCCTCTGTTGTTCAAAAATCAGGCCTTACCCAGAGGAGTGAGCTGAAAAGGGTATGTTTCTTAGAAGTCATGAGAGTGGCCTGGAGGACTTCAAATCTTATAGTTTGGAGGATTAAAAAGAGTAGGAGCATATATATTGGGTTATATTGTCAATAAGATTCATAGATTTTGTGCCTTAATACAAAATATTTAATATGAGATCTCTGGATACATTATTCCAACCACATAAAATAATTTATAAATAATCTTTCTTAATAATGTGTTGCAAACTTTTTGAGCTAATGTAGGAACTCAAGTTGAAATCTATCTCACGTATATTTTCTTTCAAACTTGCCAGTGTGTCCCAGTCATTGTATTTTACGAAAGAAAAATGCTCAAAATCTAATTTGAGATTTTTTTCCCTAATGGCAAAGGACTGAACTGAACAAGTTTCCTCATTTCTCTCTGAGAATAATTACAAGTATTTACTTTCTTTTTAATTAAATTTTCATAACCCAGCTTTGTTTGGCAACAAAGAAAGCAAGACTAAGAGATATCATGTACTGAAGATGATAGTTGGATATTGTAGGAACTTTTTATTTGTGTTATTTTAGTCAGGACTCTGAGCTCTGTTGATCCTATTTGTTGAATTCTTTGGCAGTTTGGCAGAAGACAAATACTGTCCAATGAGTATGGAATAGACATTGAGCTGAGTTAGAAAAATGTAAAAATCTCTTTCAAGAGGGACCTTTATATTCTGTATTAGCTATTTTTCTCATTGCTTAGACAGAATATCTCAACATGCAAAGTTAAAGAAGGAAAGCATTATTTAGCTCACAAATTATTGAATTAAGTGCATAGCTGGCTGGCTCCAAGGCAGCAATGTGGCAGAAAGGCCTTGAAGAGGAGAAACAGCTTATGGTAGGCAGAAGGCAGCAAATGCAGCAAGAAACAAATGATCACAGCAATCCTCTTTCTGTTCCTTATATTCTGTCTAGGAGATATGCCCTTAGAACAGGTAGCATTCATACACAGGGTGGATCTTCCTATTATCCATACCCAGAACTATTCCAAACAAATCAGTGACCTGATTTAGTAATCACAGATCCTTGATGCTAGCATTGCACACTTAATCCCAGCATCACACACTCTAAATACAGCTACCTCTTAAAACCCCATCTATACCCTATGAGGCTTTGAGTGGACATCTAAACACAAACCATAACAATAGATTGACATTTAAAATGTCATAGATTGTGTGACTTACCTTCAAAATAACAATAAAAATAACCATTCATTGAGTCCTGTGCTAGGTTTTCTTTTCTATGTTAGGTTTTTCATATGTATTATTTCAACTAATCTACAAAGCAATTTTGCAAGGTAGGTTATACAACACTTGTGATATAGTTGAAGAATCAGAAGTTGTAAAAGATTAAGTAATTTTACAAAATCACATAGTTGTACTGATCTGTACAGTTCTGCAGTCCAAATCCTTATCTACTCTATATGTCCAGGTCCACTAGTGATATGGTGAACAATGGTTTTGGTTCCATTTATCAGGTAAATTATAGGAATGGTATTTGATTCTTCAATCTGATATGGGCACTCAATTAATAATAGACTCTGATCTAATTTCAGTTGTTCATTGGATCCTTAGTTGTTTACGTTTCCCCTGGTAACTACTGCTTTCCCCTGACTCTTTTTAATTCTTCAGTGTTTGAAAGAGAGATAGATACAGCAAGTGGGTCTATCCAAGAATTAAGTAATTATTTACTAATTAAATCAGATTTCTTTCAAATTCCGAAACACAAATTCAACAAGAAGTCTTGACTGCATACAAAGTATAAGGTTTCTGTTCTTGGGTCCTTAAAATTTAAAAAAGACAAATATTAAGGATTAGAGTATACAAACTAGGAGCAAGATGACCTCTCCAAATGTTAATTTATGATTAGCACTGGAAATAATTGAGTACTGCATTTTGTCCTAATTTGAAAATGAGTTAATTATTATAGATATGTAAAACTCCTACTGTAAGATAACTCTCCAGTAGTTGAAATATGAGCTTTGAGTAGTAAAACTTGATGTACAATGGAAAAGGTCAGAGGGAGAGAGTAGTACACTGTCTGGATATAAAATCCCAGGGTCTATTTGTTGTCTTCTCTATGCATTAGACCCTGGGCATGATGTCACTTCATCTTCATAGAACTCTGGAAGGTCAATATTATTATCATGAGGTTACACATATTTTGAAACCCAGCAGCAAGTCCTGTTTTACTTCTGACCCTTAGTTATATTCTGCTATGTTATTTCTGAGTGCCTTATATGATCCCTTAATTAAAAACTGTTCTATTTGAGAGAAGGGAGCGTATGCAGTTTTTGTGCTTGGCACATGATGATGTTTAGTGCCTGGGACAACAGGTTTTCAGGAGATATTTCACTTATTCTTCATACATTTGCAGGTATTCACTCTGCAGCCACACCTCTAAAGAAGTCATGGCTTCAAGAATCTTCCAGCCCAATGGAGAAGGTAGTTAGAGAACCAGGCTCTCATCTGTGTGTGACAGGGACAAAATCCAAAGCAGTAAAGTCAAGGTGGCACTTGGGAAAGAGCAACCCACCGGCTTACAGGCTCATCAAAGGGCCCTCACTGTAGAAGTGATCATCAGTAAAGGCCAGAGTGGAAGTGAGTCACAAAGAGAGGGCACAGGAATATGCAAACACTTTGAAATTAGAGATCAGTGCATGGCCTGTTCTGAGGAAAATAAATTGCTGGGAGCTGAGTGTTGACCTACAGATGGAGTGGCTGTGGTGGGGGTGGGGGGCAGGAAAGGGGTGTGACATTTCAAAGGACTGAGTAACATACCAAAGTGCTTGTACCTGACCATGCTGGGGAGGGCTTTTGGTAGGAGAAGGTCAAGACAAGATACATATTGAACAGTATCCCCTGTCCCAATTTAAAGACCCAGTTCAAAAATGGGGATCTGAAATGAACAGACACTTTTCAAATGAAGAAGTAAGGTAGCTAAGAAACTTATGAAGAAATGTTCAACATCATTGGTCATTCTGGAGATGCAGAGGAAAACAAGACAGATTCCATCTCACTCCACAAAGAATGGCTGCTATCTCAAAATTAACCAACAACAAATGCTGGTGTGGCTGTGGGGAGAAAGAAAGTCTTCTCCACTGTTGGTAGGAAGGTAGACTCGTGCAACCCCTGTGGAGATCAGTGTGGAGATTCCTCAAAAAACTAGGAATAGGGGTCCCATTTGACCTGCTAAGTATATACATGAAAGAAATAAAAAATTCATATCACAGAGATATATGTGCACCCATCTTTATAGCAGCTTAGTTTGTAATAGCTAAATCTTGGAAACAACCCAAATGCCCATCAACTGGAGACTGGATAGAGAAGATGTGTTTGTTTTTAAATGAAATGAAGTATTATTCAGCCATTAAGAATGGTAAATTTGAGTAATTTATACTCAAACAGATATACCTTGAGGACATACTCATAAGTGAAATAAATAGGGCACAGATATATAAATGCTGTATTATTTCTCTAGTATGAAAAACTGAAGGTGTAAATGAGCTCCAAAATGTATGATAGGTATTGTGAAATAGGAAGAAAATGTTCAAAAGGAAAAAGGAAAAGGGGGTAGGGTTAAGTAAAAAAGGAAAAGAAGTATTTTAATGGTAAAAAAGGAAACAAAGCTTACGTATATAAGAGGTGAGGATTGTAGGAAGAGCAGAGGAATGGGAAAAATGAGAATTATGAGATGTGTCACATACTAGTACAAACTCTCAGTGTTGACTGTGATCATAATGTATATATAAAATGTACCAATAAAATCAATTTTTTAAAAAGACGCATATTGAAAAGGAAGAAGGAAAATTGTGGAGATTGGTCTGGAAAAAGGTATGACTGGTCAAAGGGGGCAGGAAGGAAAACCAAGGAAGCAATCACTGAAGCCAGTGAGAGGAAGGATCTTGCCAACGGGAGAAGAGGCCAGTTTTACTTGATTTGAAAGCACATGTAACTATTTTATTATCTTTGGAGCACCTTCCATCAGTTTTCTCATCATTAATTTGAGGGGTCGCCATGGACAGCAGTACTGGAGAATCTTCACTTTGAATGTCCTTGTGTTTCCACACACCACTGTAGTTTTCAAGATTTAATTAGAGCTATATTGAGGCACTTTTAATCCTAACAGTCTCGCTGTGAGCAGAGAGGTAACAGAATAACAGGAATCGATATACACAACTTAAGAGGAATAGTTGAGAAAGAAAGTGATATTATTTTTGCTGAGGCATGTTTTTTATTTGGAAAAATCATGAAGATAGCCATTAGCAAATCATTCATGCTTGTTGCATGCTCAACAAATAGGAGTTAAATATGCTAAAACTGGTGCCCTTTTCACAAAACCACGCTACAGAGCTCTCTGTTTTCCTCCAACTGCTGAAAACATTTGTGTAGGCAATTTTAGTAAACATTTGGAGACTTAGAAGTGCTCTCTCCTACACATATGGTTCTTTATGAAGAGGTAATTTTTATCTATGTTCTACTCAATTGAATATTTATAAGTCTGTTTTAGCCTCAAAGGTACCTGATCTTCCCCCAAAATACAATTGCCCTGTAAAGCTAAAGTGAGATTTATTCAGTTACGCTTAAGAACTTTGTGAGCTATTTTCATTTTCTCCCTACAAATTTGTTGCCGATACAATCTTAAATTTATCTAATTTGTTATATTTTTGCAATTAGTCAATTCTCTCTTAGTTACACAAATAATAGCCTTCTAAGTTTGAGGCTGTAAATCATTCATCCATTAAAAATGCCATTTCCTTGTACTGCAAATTTGATTCATTTAGAAGAGAAAAACTATGGCATGGAACAGAATTATGCAATGTCATGGACACATTAACATTTGGATCAAAATTTTACATTATGTCAGCCAGTAAACAGTATAAATGGTTCTGATTTGCAATAAATAATTGTGTATTAATAGTCTGGCATGCTGTAGCAAATTACAGTCTCACTTCAGTAAGCACAGCTGTAGGTAGGGACCAGGGCCGAGGGAAGCAAGTGCCACAATTGGTTTGAGTGGAAAGAGCCCATTATACAGGGATCCAAGGCAGCTCTTTGCTCCAGCAATTGGCAGCACAGCCTGAGTACATGGTCGGTGTTTGTAAGCACAAGAGGAGGGCCAGGGGACACCAGGGTGCAGCCCTTTGCAGGGAGACCTATATAGGAAGCAAAGATGCCAAACTCAACCAGGGCATCCTTCATGGGTGCTGAATGTGGAAGTGCTGGTGGCATATGTGATTAGCCAGAAAAATGCTTCCGATCACTGGACCTGGGGTCTGGGACCAACGATCTGGGGTGTTGGTTATGGAGTCACTAGGGACCCCCTGAAAGCCAGGCTCTCTGATATCCCTTAGGTATAGGCATGATTTCTTCCCTGCTCCCCTTTCTGCAGAACCTTCCTCACTAGCTAATTGAGGAATCCACATTTAGTATCATTTTCACCATTCAGTTTCATCCTTTTAAACCCTGATAGAATACAGGCGAGCTGTTTGGAGGAGTTGATACCTCAATGTATTAGCACTCATGACTGTCTTGGTGTGCAGCAAGTGATCAGCTTAGCCAAAAGCAGGCTCCTGGGTAGGGTGAGTTGGAACTCAGGACAGGCAACTTTAACACGAGGAAGGAGAAAGTGAAGTGTTCCAAGCACACTCCCTAAGGGGTCTGGGAATTGCAGGGTGTAGGGGCACCCAAAAGGATCACATGGGAAAACTGAGGCCCAGCAGTGGTAAGAAACCTGTGCGTCAAGCCCATCTATACAAGGTGGCAATTTATGATGAAGAGTTGGGTATTCCTAAAGGTGCGCTGATCTTAGCTCACCATTTAGCCAAGACAGTCTAAGAAAACTAGAGCTTACTTAAAGGGATGATTAATCAATATGGTGACCTTTGACAAATACAAAGTTTTATGGAATTCTTTATAATAAAGATTCCAGACTCAATTAATGACATTAATTTGTTCCTCTACCCTTACCTCTATTCTATGTCAGCTCATAAAAAAGCAAATCCTGCAATGATCTCTACATTCATTTAATCTTCACTTTATGCACTTAAATGCATAGGAGAATCAAAGCAATTTTCTTAATCACGATTTAACAGGGGGTACTGACATCTATAAAAGCTGGATATCTAGAGAAACATGTGTTTTTCTTGCATGAATTGGGTAATATTTTTACCAACATTATAAGGAATATTTTTTATTGAGCATCTATTCAATGTTCGGTATCGCCCTGGATTTTAGATAATTGCCTAATTTTGTTTTTCATGTGTGTCAACAGCCATGTTTAATTCTGAGTTATTTTTGAAAAGAGAGAGCAGCTGTGGCTGATTGTTTGAACACTTTGGGACATTTAAAAATAGTTACCCTAATTCACCAGAGAATTATTAAATCCTTGTGGTTGTACACTCTTTTGAGCAGTGTTAGTGCTTTCTCATGCTTGGACAATTGCTGGGGGTGGGGCAGAACTTGTGTCTTTGCCAGCAATAGCTGCTTTTTCTTGCACACCACTAGACTAATCCTCATAAAAAGCCTTATTTCTGACATCGTTTTCCTACACCAAACTGTCAGTGGTCTTTATTCCCTACAGTAAACTCCATATTCAAGGCCCACTACCGTCATCTTTAGCTACCACTCAACACAGTCTGTGGCTTCCCAGTGAAACACTTCTGCACCTGGTGTCCTCTCTGCCCCTTAGGGTGCTACAACTCTGGCGACGACATTTTCCTTCCCCTCTGATGGTCCAATGGTCTCCAGTGTCTCTACCCTTCTGTCCAGCTCTCTCCATAGAGGCCTATATGTTATTTGAATTTTTTCCTCATTTTTGAATTTTGTTTTCTCTCTAAAATATAAGATTTCATACAAAGTCGTGAACAGTTAGAGCTGGCAGGGACATGAGTGGGACCATTCATTATTCTTTGCTTCTCCATTGTTCTTGGTGGTGGTTTTGTGGTGGGGTAGGGATAAGATGACCTGACTCTACGATTTTCTTGACAAGTGACCTTACAAGTGCCATGTGAGCTCCAGGAGCCTCATTTGCCACATCTGTAATACAGAAATATCTGTCCTACCCACTTCACAAGATTGCTCTGAAATGCAAATGCAGTACTGAAGGATGAAATAATTCATAAATTCTCATGTTCTAAGGGATAGTTCTGCTTCTTAGAAGCCTCATACACAGCATAGTTCATCTGCCCCCCCCCATTCACAAGTATATCTGAGTGTTTTAGGAGAATCAGGCTGATTGTTCATTGTATTTTTTTTTTCTTTTTGAGACAGGGTCTCACTTTGTAGTTCAGGCTGGCCCTGAGCTCACTATGGTGCCCAGGCAAGCCGCCGCGAACTCAGCAATCCTCCTGTCTCTGCCTCCTGAGTGCTGGAATTACAGGCGTGAGCCACCATGTCCAGCATTGTGGTATGCGGTGTTGATTGTTGGTGGGCGTGTCTCCACGCCCAGCATTATATGTGGTTACCGGGGATTGAACTCAGGACCTTGCACTTGCGAGGCAGGCACCGGAACCACTGAGCTAACCCTCCGGCCCTCATTGTATTTAGTTCTAATGGTTTTGGAAACTGTAGAAATTTTTGCTACCTCTGGGTTTATCAGGTTCTGGGTTGATCAGGTCCTAGGCAATGCTTGGAGGCCAGACCTAAATCATGAGTTGTCCCATGGAAGATGGTCAATAAATCTTTTCTTGGGGGGGATAAATATTCATTTCTCATCTTTCCAGGAGAATGTGCCAACTTTTGGTTTTTGATCTATACACTTCCAAGCCACTTTGCTGATGCAATTCCAACCAGATTCTCAAATACATCTTTCTGTAGCACTGATTGCTTCAAATTCCTAAGCATCAGCATCAGCATAGAAGACTCTGACTGTTACATTACCTTGCTGAATGTATGATTTAGACAGGCTGAAAAATATGACCTATCAGGTCAAGAGGTTCAGTGGCTCTCCAAACATCCTCACCTTTTAGTTCAAAACAATGATAATTTGCTTCCTCTGTGCACTACACAAATGAATTAGGTGAGCTAATTGCATATCTGCTATGAAATAATGTCAGTTATTACATGGATAACTACACATTAACTCCATTGGAAGTACTAGCAATTACACAGTGTGTTACATTAATGTACCTGTGTTATCTTTTGATTGCTGTATCATTAATTTAAGAGACCTCTATAAATCCATCTTCTACCATCATTTCCTTATTCTGGACCTTTCTGTAACATGTTAGAGACTGTTAGAAAAATAATAAAACTACATAGTTAAAACTTAAAAATAAAAAAGGCTCAGAAGTGTGATTCTCTTGAATGGCTGTTGTTGGTTTTCATGTCTTCTTCTTTACTCGATACACATAAACAGGTTTACAGCCTGTTCCATTCCTTCTGTCCAAAGGGAACACTTTTGCTTTGGGAAGAGTTCTAGGAAGGTTTGATTTTTTAAAATTTAGAAAGCCTATCTCATTCACAAATAGAATCATAGCTTTAAAAAAATCCAAGCTTACTTTGAAAAATATAAAACACACATGCAGAAATGCAAAGTTCTGGTTGCTGCTAAAACTTGAATTGGCTCCTGGGCAGTTTGTATCTGGGCACTCCGAATTTGACTTTTCCAGTCAATCTAGTCCTCACCTTGCCTGCTGCTTCCAAGCTCCCGCTCAACAGCAAAGCTACTCCAGCCCAGGGGATGAAAACCCTGTTGGCATTTTCATAGTTAACGACAGGGCCACAAAACAGAAAATAACAGCAGGAATCTGAAGCCAGCGCTTTTATTGGATTAACTAACGATATAAATAAAATGGTCCCCGACTGAGCTTCAGAGAATCACTGTCTCTTTATCAGGCCATAGAAAACAGATCCAGGAGGGCAATAAATACGGCACATAACAGAGTGGAATTAAATGATTAGGCCTGAATTAACACCCTGTTTCTGAGCCTCGCTTAGTGTTCCATGGCCCCAACGAAACAGTGCAATTCACAAAGGCTCAAGGCCCATTTAATTTTTATTTTAAGCTAGTTCAGAAGAAGGGATTACCTATAACTCCCCCCATTCCATTGTATAACTTCTGCAGTAACAGCCCTGATCCTGTCTAGCTAGACAGCGGCCAGGAAAACAGGGAGCTGCAGGAATCACAGAGCCTCTCAGTTTCCTGCCTCTAAGAAGACATGAGAATTGAAAGAAAGCAAACCTCTACCTCAGTGAATGTCACGAGGATGCTCCTTGATGGGAAAATGATGAGCTAATTAAAGCAATTTGATTATTTTCCTTAGTATTAACAATACAACTCTGTAACTGCTAATCTTAATTATTGACTTTTTGAAGACAGCTTTAGCATATAGAAGATCCTAATTAAGACTTAACTGCAAAATAGAATTTAATATCACCTTGGAGGATAATATATGGAAGTCACATTGTCTATGATCCCACATGTTATGTGATGAGCTGAGTGAGTTTGACCGAAGCCCCATTCAAGGAAAGCTAATCTTGTTCTATACCTTTCCACTTACACAGGGGCTCTAGAGCTAGAAATCCCAGGGTGGCATTAAAGGAAGGCTCCACAGTAGTAGTGAAGTATTTAAAAATTTCAGATGAAATATGCAGTCAGATGAAACTGCATATTTGTGACTCGAAATGATGTACAAGATGGAGTTATATTTATAAAGCAAACTCGCAGTGTCAGGAAAGCCAGGGAGCCTGTGCAAAGTTTTTACAAGATGCTTTGTGCTGTACGCTTTTCTCATTTCATCCTATAAAGTAGACACACTGATTCCCATGTACAAACACAGAAATCGGGGCTCAAAAAGTAGTGCAACAAATGACCAAGTTCAAATAGGAGTGACTAAAGCTGAGATTCAAATTCAGATCTAGATATTTTCCAAAATTCTCATATTTCCACCAGTGTGGTACTAACTACTTAAGTCTTCTGGCCCAAGGGGAGCTTTGACTTAGAATCTTTTAGAATAATAATAAAAAACAACCATTATGAACAAGAGGGATTAAACTAATTTACAGTAGGCCCAAACCTTAGGCGAACAGCAGTAACAAGAAATATTGGTTTTGGATGAGAAAAGCATTTATAAATCCTGGGAGATCAAGCATTTGAGTCAAGGAACATTCCTCTAGAGTGTCGATAAGCCAGCATCTTCAAGGCTGTTTTAGAGTATGACCCACAGAGTCCAGAATCTATCATCAGCAACAAAGTGCCATCACCCTGACTGGACTAGGGCAGGGAAATTCTTCCACATACCCAAGGCTGAGGTTTGACCAGAGCCAATGTAATATACTGTGTAGTTGTGCCTATAACAGGAAGAGATATCTATTCGGTTGGACCTTTCCTCCCTTGATACTTTTGGATAACAAAACTACCATAATCCTGGGTCAACTTTACACTTAAGCACCTTCGATGAAACACACACATAATTTGCCTAAACAGCAATTTCACTTAAAGGATTTAGGCATTGAAGGCTACATTGTGGAGAAATTGTACAATAGTAAAGATCATCATTAACAAGTTTCTTGGTAATAGACTCATATTAACTCAAGACCATTGAGTTGTGTTTGCCTGCTGAATTATGATTGCAAACTCAAAGGCAGGAAAATATCTTATTTCATGTTTTATTCAATATCTTTATGCTTTACTAGTATCCAATAAATTAATTAAAATGCTCTGACACTTAATTAACGTTACATGGTAGTAATTACATTTATTCCCTAATAAGTGATAAATTCTCTGAAATTTTATGTTTTGAGAAAAAGTCTTTGTTTACTAGAAATGAATATTAAAGTGATTTAAGTGAGTTTAATTTGTAAGATTAATTTTTGTTCCTTGGCCAGAAGTTCACTGGCAAAAGTCTAAATTGTAGTAGCTCTCTCCTTGGTTATGGTTTTGGTCTAGACACAATCTCAGGCCTTCCTGAGACCTTCATTTTTCAGTAGTGGGTGTGGTAAGATCTGTGTCTGTGTCCGTAATCAGAGCTGAAGTGAGCCTTTGAACTTGAGTCCCCTTTCTAGTGGACTCTACTATGAACCATAAGCTCAATCAGTCTGTTTAGCGAATAGCACTAACTTTCTTGACCCATGGGTTTAATTAACTGGTTGTTTTGTACTTTGAAGGCATAATTTCAGTTTTTAAAATATATACAAAAATGGCTAAAACTAGACACCAATTTAGAGATTCCAAGAGTTTTCACTTTCAGCTGACACAGTAGCAGCAGAGAATACTTCCTTTAAAACTATGAAATATTTGTTCAGAGTAAATGATTAACTGTCTATATACCAGTTTTTCTCTGTGTATATGTGTGTGTGCATCTGTGAGTGTGTGTGTGTGGGTATGGTAGCAGGGATTGAAGCTAAGGCCTTTGTGTTGAGCTACATCCTCAACCTTTAAAAAGTTTTTTTCTTTTAAAAAATTTTTTAATTGAATTCTTTATTGGTATAATTTATATATATCTCACAATCATATATAACACTGGGGAATTTGTACCAGTATATGACACAAGTTAATTCTCATTTTTACCCATATCCCTTCCCACCCACACCTCCCCACCCCCTTTATACATACTCTTTTATTTCTTTCTGAATTATATTTATTTCTTCCCCTCATTACATTCTCACACGAAATTTCCTATGGAAAATTTCCTATGGAAATTTCCCATTCTATAAAAACTGTTATACTTTCTAGAGCTCATTTGCATCTACAAGTGTTCATATCAAAGAGAAGATCTGGTATTTGCCTATCTGTGATTTATTTATTTTACTTATTAGTAAATCCTCCAGTTGTCTCCATTTGCACATAAATGAATCGATCTTGTCATTCTTTATGGCAGAATAATACTCCATTTTATTAAAAAAACACATCATCTTTATCCAGTCTCCAGTTGATGGGCATTTGGGTTGTTTCCAAGATTGAGCTATCATGAACTGAGCTCCTATGAACAAGAGTGTACATCTGTCTTTCTCTTTTTAAAATTTTTTAGTAGGTTCTTACTAAGTTGCTCAGAATGAGCTGAATTTGTGATCCTACTACCTGAGTTTCCCTGGATGCTGGGTTTGCAGCCACTGCCCACCACATCTGGCTTAGTTTCACTGTTTTTAGGCTGTATTTTCTCATGACTTCATTTATTCATCTAGTGGAAGGATGGTACTGCCTTACAGAATCGTCACAATGTAAAGTAGTATGCAAGTGTTACTATTAGTCATTTCACTAAGAATGGCCAAGGTTTTAGGTTCTTATCCTTATGATATCACCTTTCATTACCCATGGATTAAAAATTCTGCATCTTCTGGGGTTATTTCAGACTTTGCAAAATTGGTCCTCACAACAAGCAGGCTAAAATCCTGTACAGTTTAAACTTGCAATGTTGAGCTATAAAGCTGCAGCCAGAACTACCTCAGAATCTTCAATTCCCATCTTTTATTTGAAACCCTGTCATTTGAGATTGACAGCACATTTCTCCTTTGACCTGGCTCTTGTCAAAATTTCCAGAAAACTGTCTGTCCAGATCCTCTCCTTTTCTGATGTGACATTAGAGAAACTGTCCTTCCAGGTGAACATATGAAGTGCTACCCTTCGAGCTGGGCTTACTGTTTTTACACGGGATTTCCTGTTCTTGTGAGCTGAAGCTGTTCTGCTCAGTGCAGTATTTACCTACCTGTTTATCATCTGTCAGCTCTTCTGCTGTGTCTGTTCTGGAAGGGAAGGTCCAGTGTTTGCCCCTTTCACTATAGTCCCCTGGGCTTCTAATATTCCTTGGAATATAATAAGAAGCCCAATAAATAATTTCTGAATGATCAGAAAAGTAGTTACAAATAAAAAAAAGGTCACATTTGATATCCTAAAGCTTGTGGGGCTGAGTGCCATTTTTCCCCCCTTTCTTTAAATTGAAAGGTTCACACTTTTCTAAACTCACATAATATAAATTTCACCGGCAAGATCCTCAGCAGTATTAATTTCTTAATCCCATCATCACTGTTGTCAGGACCTGAGGTGAAGACAAACATGACTGGGGTTTTCAAAAATATATTTATAATACAATTTTAAAATATACACACTAGGGGAAGGCTCGTAAAATTCAGCTTCAGCCACAATCTGGACCACGGGCTGCCAAGCACTGCATAAATAAATCATCAAGTCATCTTGGCATCCTGTGGGCCAGAAGGAACATCATTCTCAGTAGATTTAACGAGATACAGTTCTGAGAGAACCAAGAACAAGTTTATGATTAAGTACATGCTCTTTTATGATTCTTCAGAATTTGGACAGGGTCCTTGAAGTGGTTGTTATACATCTTCCCCAGAGAAGAGTCTTTTGTTTTTCTTTAACCAGAATCTGTTGTGAAGTTGAAAAAATCCGTTCTGATATTTGCAGCAAATGCCCTCCTGCTTTGCTACTGTTGGTACCCTTGAAGAGTGGTTAGGTGGGCATAGTGGCACTCACCTATAGCCCAAGCCCTCTGGGAGGCAGAGGCAGGAGGATTTCAAGTTTGAATCAAGCTTGGATAACTTAGTGACTTAGTGAAATCCTGCTTCGAAACAAAAAATTAAAAAAGGGCTGTGGATGTTGCTTAGCGTGAAGGCTCTGGGTTCATTTCCTAGGACTGCCTGAAAAGAAAGAAAGAAAGAAAGAAAGAAAGAAAGAAAGAAAGAAAGAAAGAAAGAAAGAAAGAAAGAAAGAAAGAAAGAAAGAAAGA